>PITA01012088.1:15822-63762 GCA_004023965.1 Spilogale gracilis | reverse complement strand
CTGTGCTGTACTTCTCATCTCCATGACTTATTTATTTATTTTATAATCAGGAGTTTGGATTTCAGTTTTTTGTTTGTTTGTTTTTTTATTGTTACCAATTTTTTTTTCCAGTGTTCCATGATTCATTCCCCATTCCCCCCACCCAGTGCTCCACGCTTTAGGTGTCCCCAGTACCCACCACCAGGCTCTCCCATCCCTCCACCCCCCTCCCTCCAAGTCCCTCAGTTTGTTTCTGTGTCCAAAGTCTCTGTTGTTTCGTTTCCCTCCCTAGATTACCCTAGTTCCCATTTACTTTCCTTCTCCCACTGTCCTTCAGTTTACCCCTCATGCACCGCAATGCCCCTCATTTCACTGTAAGTGAAACCATGCGATACTTGATTTTCTCTTCTTGGCTTATTTCACTCAGCATAATCTCTTCCAGTCCAGTCCATGTTGCCGCTTTGGAAAACAGTGTGGAGATTCCTTAAAAAATTAAAAATAGAACTACCCTATGACCCTGCAATTGCTCTACTGGGCATTTACCTCAAAGATACAGATGTAGTGAAAAGAAGGGCCATATGCACACCAATGTTCATCGCAGCAATGGCCACAATCGCCAAACTGTGGAAAGAGCCAAGGTGCCCATCAACAGATGAATGGATAAAGAAGATGTGGTACATACATACAATGGAATACTATGCCTCCATCAGAAAGGATTTCATTTTTTTTTTAATTTTTGTTGTGAAAAGATTACAGATTCACAGAAACCTGCAATGTCATGTATTGGGAGTCCTCTTCATCTTTCACTCAGCCTCCCTTAATGTTACTATCTATAGTAGAATATAAAAAATTGGCTTGGTACAATCCTAACAACTTACTATATTTTACAAGTTATATCTGTGCTATGTGTATGTGTAAGTATGTGTGTGTGCATGTATGCTTGTGTTTGTGTTCTGTGTGTGCATATCTGTATGTAATATTATTATATGTATAACTTCATGTAACCACCATCCTAATTACAATACTTAACTGTACCATCACCACAAGATGCTACAGTTTTTAAGTAGCTAATATATCTGAAGTTCTCTGTTAAACATTTTTTTTAAAGATTTTATTTGTTTGACAGAAATAGCCAGAGAGGGAACACAAGCAAGGGGAGTGAGAGAGGGAGAAGCAGGCTTCCTGCCGAGCAGGGAGCTTGATGTGGGACTCAATTCGGGTCTCTGGGATCATGACCTGAGCGGAAGGCAGTCGCTTAACCAACTGAGCCACCCAGGTGCCCCTCTGTTAAACATTTTTTGTGCATTACTTAATCCACAAATCACAACATGAGGTAAATCATATCTTTTCTATTACAGAAATATATGGAAACATGTCTCGAGACATTTACTTATTCAAAATTATAAAACTGGTAATAAAAGTTGAAAAAGTCAGGGCTAAACTCAAGTTTTTTATTAACTCCAAAACTTGTATAAAGTATTTCATAGTTCATATCCAAGCAGGAGGCACTTCCATTTTCCAAAGAGATGGTATTTTGGCAGAACTGGGGGAGTGAGGAATGAGGACAACTATAATGAAGAATGATTTTGATCCCCTTGACCCCTAATGTAAAAAACTAAGTTTTCTCCATTGCTTTTCAAATCTGTCTTCTCATTTGAATCACCTGCAGAATTAGAGAGTGAAAAACAGAAAAGAGGAATATATGGTAAATGTATTATGTATGTTACATATCATACATATTACATGTATGTGCATGTATATGGTATATGCATGCACAAATATGTGAATGTAAACACATACATATTCATAGGTGTACATATATATGTTATGGACATTGAATGCATTCATACTATGGGTAAATATTTTCAAAAATGTTTTCTCTTTAAAGTAACAGCAAGACTGAAAAGTCATCAATCATATTTATATATTTAAGAAAAACAAAACAAATATTGATATATAGTTAGATAAGTTGAGCCTTTTTTTCCAACTTATTTAAATTAAAAATAATTACCCATTTCTCTGACCCCTAACCCCACCACTGGAAACCACAAATCTTGTCTGCATGTTTGAGCTTGCATATTTCATGAACTTTCTATCAGTCCCTTTGTTTTGTGTGTCTGCACTGAACATGAAGACCACACTACTTTAATTATTATAGTTTTGTAGTATAGTTTGAAATCAGGCAGCATGATGCCTTCAACTTTGTTCTTTCTCAAGATTGCATTGGTTATTTGAGATGCTTTAAGATTTTATATGAATTTTAGAACTGACTGTTCTCTTTGCCATAAAAAAATGCCATTGGATTGCACTGAAATCTGTAGATTACTTTGCATGAAATGGACATTTCAAGAATATTAATTCTTCCAACCCATGAGTGTGGAACATATTTTCATTTATTTGTGTCTCCTTCCATTTTTTTCATCAATATCTTCCAGTTTTCATTATATGCAGCTCTGTCACCTCCTTGGTTAAATTTATTCCTAAGTATTTTATTGTTTTAGATGCAATTGCAGATAGGATTATTTCTTAATTTCCCTGACTGTTTATTACTTGTGTATAGAAATGCAAAAGATCTTCATGTATCAATTTTATGTCCTGCAAATTTGCTGAATTTCTCTATTAGATTTAATTATCTAAAGGAGTATTTAGGGTTTTCTATATATAATTTCATGCCTTCTACAAACAGTGGCAGTTTTACATATTCCTTTTCATTTTGGTGTCTTTATTTTTCTCAATTACTGGCTAACTGACATACATGTAAATTCAATAGCCCAGGCTCCTTCCTTCAAAGTGAGATAGCAATGTAATTGTGCTCTCTCAAATCAATACAAAGCTAGAAGGCATCTAAAAACATACTTGTGCAAAGTTTCCCTGGTTCTCTATTCTGTTTTTCCTTAAACAACTCTTTTAAAAAATTACATGTGTTTAAATTCCTGTCTCAGATTTTGTTCCTAGTTAATTAAACTTGTGTCCCAAGGCATAAACTATGTTCTATCCATCTTATTTATGCTCCTTCTTTTGATTTACTTTGTATTTCTCTCACTTTTTGAATTTAGAATTTCAAAAACACAGTGAAATATCACCTTACACCTGTTAAAATGGCTAGAATCTAAAAGATAACAAAAAGTGTCAGTGAGGATATAGAAAAAAACAGAATCCTCATGCACTGTTGGGGGGATGTAACTTGGTATAGGCACTGTAAAAAAAAACAGTATGGAGTATCCTCAAAAAATTAAAAATAGAAATACCATATGATCCAGTAATTCCACTACTGAATAATTACCCAAAGAAAACTAAAACATTAACTTGAAAATATATATGAACCCATATGTTTACTGCCGTATTATTTACAATAGCCAAGATATGGAAGCAGCCCAAGTTTCCATTGATAGAGGAATGAATAAAGAAGGAATATTACTCCACCATAAAAAGGATTAGGTCTTGCCATTTCCAGCAACATGGGCATTATGCTAAATTAGATACACCAGAGAAAGACAAATACCATATGATTTCACTTATATGTGGAATTTTTTTTTTTTTTTTTTTGACAGAGAGAAACACAGTGAGAGAGGGAACACAAGCAAGGGGAGTGAGAGAGGGAGAAGCAGCAGTCTTCCCGCTGAGCAGGGAGCCCGATGTGGGGCTCGATCCCGGGTCTCTGGGATCATGACCTGAGCCGAAGGCAGTCACCTAACCAACTGAGCCACCTAGGTGCCCCTATATGTGGAATTTTAAAAAAATGAATAAACAAAAAGCAGAACTAGACCTGTAAATACACAGTACAAACTGAGTATGGCCAAAGAAGAGGATGATAGAATGGGCAAAGTGAGTGAAGGGGAGTGGGAGATACAGGCTTCCAGTTGTAGAATGAATAAGTCATGAGAATAAAATGTACAGCATAGGAAACATAGTCAATTGTATTATAATAACATTGCATGGTGACACATGCTAGTTACACTTGCAATCCTAGCATAACATGCAGAGTTATTAATCACTGTGTTGTATTCCTGAAACTAATGTAACATCCTGTGTCAACTCTACTAAAAACAGAGAGGAATTTACTTTGTATTATTTTCTGCTAAATGCTGTACACTTTTCTCTAAATGGGTATAGAGTAGTTCCATGTTTTTTTTTTTCTAAGTTCTGCTTTTGGTTTGCCTTGTCCCATCCATCAAAATTATAAAATACTTTTAAATTTCCCTATAAATGAGTTTTTGTTAGTCTTCATTTCTAGTTTTATTATTTTGTGGTTATTTGTTCTTGTTATATGAGACTTATTTACCCTTTGATTCACCACTTTGTGTGAATATTTAATGTATACTTAAGAAAAGATGTATTTGGTAATATTGGAGTGTTAATAAATATCCATAAAATCCACCTTATAGATTATGTAATTCACATATTATATATATATACTTTTTTGTTTTATATATTAGATGTGTCATGAATTTGTATGGGTGTGTTAAATATCTTCTATCATCAATGCATAACTGAATTTTTCTCCCTGTTTCTACTTCAGTTTCTGCTCAGTAAAAGTTGTTACTATTTTATCTGATGAATATTATTCAAAATCGTGTCATTAACATTGCAAACTGTCACAATTCTGAATGCTTTATGATTTAAAAATGTATCTTGTCTAGTAGCACAAAAATATTTTTTCCTTATTTTCCTCCATTTCACTCACATATCAAATATTAATCTTATAATAACATATTTAAGCTACTTCATATTTATTGGTCACAACACTACAATAGTCCCGTTGTTTTGTAGTATTTATTATGTGTTATACTGTATTTATTTTTTATCTGAGTTTTCCCTTCATTTGTTATTGTGGAAATGTTATGCTGTGTGAAATTTGTATTTTTGTTCCAATAATTATCTTTTAACTAATATGATTTGGAATTTTTTCCTTTATATATATTTTTATTCTTATTTGTTTTAAATTATAATTTTTGTCCCACATAGTATATATATATATAATCGTCAATTAAATTTGTCCTGTTTTCCCATTTTTCTTTTCCCTAGCCATTACTTAGGTGCATTATTTACACAGTACAAAATATAGAATTTATACATTATTTTTATACCCTTGTTCCCAACTGAATTTTATATCTAATTAAAATATATATGCTCAATGCTCACTAGTACTCATTCTCTTCAACCATCATTTCTAATCATCTCTTACTTGGATAAATTTCATGCCCTAGTAAATTCCAGAGAAGATTTGTGAATACCGTAATTCATGAACACTATTTCTTAGTCTAACACTGACATACAAAGAGCAACTTGACTGGATATTAAATCTTAGGCAGATACTTTTTCTCCTCAAGTTTGTTGAAAAAAAATTTTTTTTTCTATTTATATGGTCTCCAGAATTCCAAAGCCATCTGCTTTTCCTAGGATGGCAAGTTACCTGTTATTTTTGTTTAAAAGTCCTGGGCATTATTTATACATTTTTAAAGTCTAATAATTTCACTGGTATCTACTTTGGAGTGACTATTCTGGTCTGGTCATTCTTTGGTCAAAATATCTGCCTTTTAAGTTTTTTCTTTAACAACTTTATTGAGATATTATTGACATATAACATATGTAAGTTGAAAGTGTACAGCATGTTGATTTGATGCATGTATATATTGTGAAATAATTGCCACAATAAGGTTTGTTAATATCTCCAGTCTCTCACATAATTATCTTGTGTGGGGGGGAGTGTGGGTGTGGTGATAAGATCTGTTCTCCTGGGGTGCCTAGGTGGCTCAATTGGTTAACCTCTCCCTGCTCAGAGGAGAGCCTGCTTCTCCCTCTCTCTCTGCCTGCCGCTCTGTCGACTTGTACTCTCTCTCTCTGTCAAAATAAATAAATAAAATCTTTAAAAAAAAGATTTATTTTCTCAACTACTTCCAAGTACATAATATAGTACTACTAATTATCACCATGATGTAAATTAAATCTTCAGAAATTATTCACCTTGTAGCTGGACAAGTGTGTCCACTTTGATCAACATCACCCCTTTTCCACCACTCTGAAGCCCCTGGTAACCACCCTTTTCCCTCTATTTTTATGAATTCAGCTTTTTTAGATCACATAGAGAAGTGAGAACATATAGTATGCGTTTTTCTCTTCTGATATACTTCACTTAGCATATGCCCTCAAGATCCATAAATGTTGGGGCACCTGGGTGGCTCAGTCATTAAGTGTCTGCCTTTATCTCAGATCATGATCTTGGAGTCCTGGGATCAAGCCCCGCATCAGGCTCCCTGCTTGGTGGGAAGCCTGCTTCTCCCCCTCTCATTCCAACTGCTTGTGTTTCCTCTTTAGCTGTGTTTCTCTCTGTCAAATAAATAAATAAAAACTTTTTAAAAATCCATAAATGTTGTCACAAAAGGAAGTATTCCCCTTTTAATGGCTGAATGATATTCCATTATATATGTATACCACCTTTTCTTTATCCATTAATCTTTATCCATACCAGTGGGTACTTAAATAGTTGTATCAGGCTCTCTGCTGATCGAGGAGCCTGCTTCCCCCTCTTTCTCTGCCTGCTTCTCTTCCTATTTGTGATCTCTCTCTCTCTGTCAAATAAATAAATAAAATCATTAAAAAAAAAAAAGAATTGGCTAGCCCATGAAGAGGCAATCTCTCTTGAGCTAAGAAGTTTTTTGTTAAGGTTTCAAAACATAATAAATACAGAAAATTTTACACACACACATATATACACAGAGAATGTGGACATTACAAGAATTTGGATGTTATTTTCAATAGGATTAGAAGCCATTTCATATTTGTTGACAGAGAAATTACATAATACTCATGATTTTTAAAGGATCAGTCTGCTGGCTGAGAATAAGAAGCTAAGTGTGGAAGCAGAGACTTTTGAGACAATTATTGCCATGATCAGTGAAATGTGATGAAAGCTTAGTCAAGGGTGTTGATAAAGGCAATAATAGTGAGAACTGGCATAATTTTTTCATGCCTTGTATGTGGTACATTAGAGAAAAAGAGACCTAAATGGTGTCTTTAAAATTTGGCCTGAATACTTGGCAGGGTAAATTTGCCTTTTACTTAAATAAGAAATTAAAAAAAAAAAAAGTGAAAAAAAAAAGTTGAAGATAGTATATCAAGATTTCAGTAATCCATGAGCAATTAAGAAGCATTTGTAATAAGAACTCAGACTTCATCAAGAGATCAAGAGTGAGGATACGTGTTTAGAAATACATGTGATAGGGATTCCAAAACATGAGCTTGGATGAGATCACCAAAAAGCATTGTACTGAGAGGGGTGTCTGGGTGGCTCAGCTGGGTTAAGCACTGGACTCTGGATTTCAGCCAGGTCATAATCTCAGGGTCTTGACATCAAGCCTTGCCTTGGGCTCTGCACTGGGTGTGAAGCCTGCTTAAGATTCCCTCCTCTCTCTTTGCCCCTCCCCATCGCACTCCTATACATGCTCTCTCTCTCTCTCTCTCTCTCTCTCTCTCTCTCTGGGGAAAAAAAAGACATTGCACTGAGAGACACAGATTAAAGTTTTGGGACTGATTCTTGAAGCACTCTAAAGTTCTATTTTCATAAGAGGAAAGACACAAAAGAAAGCTTAAAAAGAACAGTTAATAAGAGTTAAGACAAAGAAAGTAAACATTTCAAATAAAGGAAATGATGTGTGAGAAACTATGTCACGTACACCAAATAAGTCAAGGGAGATAAGCCCTGGGAATAACTGTTGGGTTTCCAAAATATAGGTCATTGGTGTTTTATACAAGAGTAATCTTCATGGACTATTACAAATAAAACTTTTCTGGATGGAATACTAACAAACCGGAGGAAAGGAGTTAGACTCAACTAAAATACCTAAAGCACTTCAGTTATTTCTTTCAAGGAAACTTGATTTTTCAAGGAGAATAAATAAATGGAGCAATAGCTAAAGGGAAATGTGGAATCAAGAGGATTTTTTGTTGTTGTTATTTTAGTTACGTGTTGTTAAAGATGGATGGAATTTCATTACGTTTGTTTAATAGTGAAAATAAAGGAGTGGGAAAAATTATTCAGGAGACAGAGAATAGAAAAATGCTGGAGTGCAAATGTGAAAGGGTTGGCCTATCTAGGAGAACATAATAGGAGAAGGCAGCGTATATGAGCAAATGTGCACATAGCTGCCTAGCTGCTGGATTATGGTTTATGGAGATTATATCCTAATAGTTTCTATTTTCTCAATATATAGGAAGCCAAATTTTTAACTAAAAATGAGGATGTTAGAGATATTAGTGTAGCTTTGAGTAGAGAAGCTATAATAATCAATAGTTGTCTAAGACAGTAAGAAGTCTTATGAGATAGAAAAACCCAATAGCCATTTACATTTGCTGGTCCTGAATTTAAAATAGGATCAATCACCAATGACTATTTGGTTTTTATAGTCACACATAGTCTCTCCTGAATAAGCTTCTTATTAGGAAAAGATGAAATTTAACTGGGGCTGCTGTTCTTTCCACTGAAGCAAAATAAAATGAGACTAAAAAAGTGAAGTTAAAATTCTATAGAGAAGGAATCAAACATATTGATGGACCATGCAATCTATACTAGATAAACAGAAAAATCATAACAGAAAAATGAGGGTCAGAAAATAGTAGTATTAATAGATTGTAGTACCTGTGGAGACTAAAGTTTATTTGTGCCAGTATTAGTAAGAATAAGCAGGAAATTGAATAACTGTAACTCATAGTAGAAATTATAGGTTTGACATTTTTAAAGTCAGTGTGTGTGAATAAGGGAGGAATGGATGATGGACAGAATTACCGAAGAGAAAGGCCATGTCTTGATGAGGCCAGAATATTTTAAGTATAATCTACATACATTTTGCAGCTCATAGAGATTTGAAAATGAGTAACATTAGGAAGAGTGATGGCAAGACAGAAACCAAAATATGCGTGAGATTAGGAAGGTGATGAGAGAAAGTTTTATAACTGACTGTAATATGAAAATCTAGTGTTTCAAATACCCTGATTAATTTTTTCTTCAAAAATCTATTGTAAATAGCAAAGGAGAATGGTCTAAAAAGAGGAAAGAAGACTTTATCAACCTGCTGTCAATGGCATTAGTGGTAGGATAGAGAAGAAAGTTTCAAAGGAAGATTCTTAAGGAAACATTGTCCTAAGAAGTAATCCCCGTTTCAGTAAGAGTGAGAAAATATTGACTTACTTAAATTCTTAGGGCATATTATAAAGCTATTATTAGATGAGTAGTTTGGAAGAGGTAAAAATTGGTGTTGGTCTTATATTCACATTGTCATCGTGACTTCTCAAGTGTGTGTATATATAAAAGTAGTCAATGTGCATGTGTGTGTGTAGTTGTTTAAGTGATTCTGGACAATTAAATATTTATTGACTGAAAAGTTCTAATGAAAATACTTTTAAATAAAACTTTGGAAACAGGTGAAATATATATGTATGAAAAACTAGAAAAGATATCCATTTACTTTATACTTGTGGTAGAGTTAAAGTTTACACAGTTACTAAAGTGTGAAAATAACATAGCTTATTTATAGTGCAGAATTGACCTCCTCATTCTCTAGAGTCCCCATTAACAATAATTCTGAAAGATACTTAATTTTACCACTTAAAATATGTGTATCAAT
Source organism: Spilogale gracilis (assembly GCA_004023965.1). Taxonomy (NCBI): domain Eukaryota; kingdom Metazoa; phylum Chordata; class Mammalia; order Carnivora; family Mephitidae; genus Spilogale; species Spilogale gracilis. The sequence continues at coordinate 54,163 of PITA01012088.1, read as the reverse complement.
GTTCCAGTCCCAGGTTTTGGAATAGCTGGCTTTAGACCATCGCTCTTCTTGACCTCAGAAAAATCTAAGAATCAATGTAGTTGAAGTCACAGAAAGCTTCCAAAGCATGGGAAATGAAGGGCTATATTCCAGAAAGAGAAGTGAGAGAGTTAATGCTAGGAGTCTTTTTTCCCAGGGGCAGTTGATCATCTAAGAGTCAAGTAGGTGGCTGAAAGTGTGGATCTCACACCTGTGACAGGCTCCTACTAAAGGAAAGTTATATCGGAAAAACCTCGCAGCCCTTAAGGATACAGTTGATTTTGCTTCAGTACATTTGGTGAATTCAGACTCTGCATAGATGACTAACACCAACAGTGAATGAAGTAACTTGAATAATGCTAACTACTCTAAATAAAATTAAAAATGTTTTCACATTTTTCATAGACATGGGAGGTCAATTAAAGAAGAATGATGTGAAAGCTATGGTTCCTGAGAGAAGGAATATATATTATGGAAAATTCTACATTCAAACCAGCTTTTTCTCTAAAGATATTTAACAATTCGCAGTCTAGAGTGCAAGCAAGAAGTAGACTGTACCTGGGACTAGAGTCCTAGCAGGAAGCTGATGGAATTTATACTTTCAATTTCACAGGAACGTGAAGCATAAAATCTTACAAAGAAAAAACCACAAAAGACTTGCCCTGCATGAAATGCTTGAAAATATGTGTTGTGGCCCTTGACATATTTAGCAGTTCCTAAGCTATACAAGACTCCAAGAAAAGTGAAAATAGTATTGAGATATTAAGAGATTTAGCAGAGACTTCAGCAACTGTGTGGTATTAGGATAACAGAGGTTGGAAATCAAGGTTTGCCAAGGTGGCGGGGCCCAGTGAAGACCCTAGGCTTTCTGTTCGATACAAGACAGCCCTAAAATAGGCTAAATGGAAATATATCAACAGAAAAAGAATTTTAAATTATTAACAAGTTTTATATATAATTTCACATAAAAGACCTTTAGTATAAAATTATTTTCTGAAACTTTTAAAAATTAGAACAAATGTAATATATTTCATCAATCAATAATAAGACAAAGGCAACAAAATTGCAGAATAGGCAGCTCCTAACTCCTGTCCCTACACACAAACATGGAAAAACAAGTGAAAATGATCAGAAACAGCCTTGTTAGAATTATTGAAAAAGTCAAAGGTTTATAGCACTAAATAAACACTAAATATTTAAAAAGGCAATTAAAACATGCTCCTGCATGGGGTGCCTGGATGACTCAGTAAGTTCAGCCTCTGACTTGATCTCAGGTAGTGGAATTGAGCCTCACTGAAGTCAAGCTACCTGCTCAGCAGGAGTTTGCTTGAGATTCTTTCTCTCCCTTTCCCTCTGGCCCTCTCCCCCTTTCCCACTGGTCTCCCCCTGGTCTCTCTCAAATAAATGAATCAATCTAAAACAAACAAACTCATATAGGGAAAATAAGAAACAGGCAGAGGACCATACAGGAAGGGAGATAAAACGGAATGGGAGGTCATCAGAAGGGAGAAAAACCATGAAAGACTCTTAACTATAGGAAACAAACTGAGGATTGCTGGAGGGGAAGTGGGTGGGGGGATGGATAATTGGGTGATGGGCATTAAGGAGGGAACATGATATGATGGGCATTAGGTGTTAGGTGCAACTGATAATTTATTGAACACTACATCTGAAACTAATGATGTACTATAAATTGGCTAATTGAATTTAAAAAAAAACCAAATAAATAAAAATGCTCCTGCTAGTCAAGAAAATCTATGTCAAAATTCTATTTGAATAAATGCTAATGGAGCAGGGACTTCAATGACCACATATAATGTAGAATACATTTTTTAAAAGGTAGTTTTGAAAAAGTAAATAAGCAAATAGATAGCAGCCTTCAAGAACCAAGAACAGCAAGGGAGAAGAAGAAATGGGTTTCTGTAGTTATTACATTAAAATACTCAAGCATTCTGTTTTCAACAAAGTATCACAAAGAAAATAAAGTTATAGGGAAGTATGTCCCCATTTATAGGAAAAATATAAATGAATCAAAACTATCCTTTAAGAAAAACAGGAATTATATTTACTAGACAAAGAATTAAGTTAGTTACCTTAATTATGCTCAAAGAACTAAAGGAAACCATGGAAATCAAGGATGTACTGCAAGAAAAAAAATAAAATATGAGTACAGAGAACTAAATTATAAAAAGGAACCAAATAAAATGTTTAGTGTTAAAACAAATGGAAAACAAAATTCATTAGAAGGGTTCACTGATCTTCAACTCTTAAAAATAATAGAAGAAGAACACTTTCTAACACATTCTCTGAGGCCAGCATATCCTGAAACCAACGGCAGATAAAGAGATCACATGGGTATAAAATTATAGACAAATAATTATTTAGGTACAAAAAGTCTACGCAAACTACTAGCAATTGACTCAAACAACACATTAAAAGTATTATATACCATAGTGAAGTGATATTTATCCTAGGAATGCAAAATTTGTTTAACATAAAAGAATAACTATATGTAATATATCACATTAATAGAATGCGGGGACAAAAAGACATGCTCATCTCAATTGACACATAAAAGTTATTTGACAAAATGTAATGCCCTCATGTTAAAAAAGCTTTCAGAATACTAAGACTAGCAGGAAAGTTTTTCAACATGATGAGGGACATTTGTGAAAAACCAACAGCTAGCATCATAATCAATGAAGAAACAAACTCTACTCCAAGAGTAAAAAAAAAAAATGTCAGGATGTTTGCTTTCACCACTGCTATTAAAATTGTATGGCAAGTTTTATCCAGCCATTTAGACAAGAGAAAATGTATTAAATTAATACAAATTGAAAAGGAAGAGGTGAAACTCTCTCTATTCATATATAATAAGATATATATATATATAATATACAGTCCATGAGAATCCACAAAAAGCTATTAAAGTTAATAAATGACTTCGTAAAGATAAACACACAAAAGTAAGATGTTTCTCTATGTCAATAATTAACTCATACAACTATAAATCTAAAATCTATGCTTTTTTGTATATAAACTATGTCAATAAAATTTATTTTTTAAAAGATTTGTTTGAGAGAGAGAAGAGAGTGTGTGTGTGTGTGCATGAGCCATGGATTGGGGGACAGAAAGAGAGGGAAAGAAGCAGAATCCCCTCTGACCTCCAGGTCTGGGGGCTGGATCCTACAACCCTGAGATCATAACTTAAGCCAAAATCAAGAGTTATAACCTCAACCAAGAAAGGCACCCAGGTGCCCCTCAATAAAATATATTTTTAAAAATGGTTTAGATATAGCAGAAAACATATTTAGTTATTGGCAACAGATCAGGAGAAAATATCCAGAAATTGCAGAGAGAAAAAAAAGATGATATACATGAAAAGCAAGTTTATGTGATACGTTAGAAATAGTGAAGTGATCTTAATATAGGTGATAGAGTGCTGGGAGATGAAGGAATGGAATGGTAGCAAGACAATGTTTCAATAAATGTCAGTCAAATATTTTCCAGAACCAATAGAAAATGTAAAATCACATATTCAAAATGTTCTAAAAATTGAAAGGAGGCAATATACTAGCATTGCCGCTAACATTAGAAATTATATATATATGTTTGTCGTATTGCGTTATACCTTATATTAACATATTTACCTCTTTCTGAATACTGTGGAGATTTATGAAAATTTATTTAAGCTGTCATACCTTTTGAAATATTATTATCACATATTTATAACCACAAAACATTATTATACCACTATTGTCATTTAATTATATGAGACATTATTACCATTGCTTTAGAAATTAATATATTCATATGTCTACCTGAAGTTTTATTGTCTCCAGTGATATTCCTTCCTGGCATTTCTGTGATTCCTTCAATGATTTTTTCCCCCTAAATAAACTACTAATTTCATTATATCTCCTATTGTGAATCTGCTCAAGAAAATTTCTTCTAACTTTGTTTACTAGGACATATTGATCATAAAGGAAATAAGTGAAAATATATTATGGTTTAGCCAAAAGAAGGCACTATCGGAGAGAAAGGAATAAGGGAAAAATTCTATAAATAGAAAAACATAGAGATTCATCTTCCACCTAGATGTATTGATAATTACATTAATATTCATGAGCCAAATACTGTAACTAAAAACAGATTGTCAAATTAGGATATGTATATATGTATATATACATATATAAAAATATTATAAACTATAACATGATTGCATGTTAGGGTATATACATTCTGTTCATAAAAAGTAAACTTTCAAATAAGACAAAGTTGATGTTAGAAAAATCATACATTTTATGGGTGCCTAGGTGGCTCAGTGGGTTAAAGCCTCTCCATGACCTCTTCAGGTAGGTCATGATCCCAGGGTCCTAGGATTGAGGCCCACGTCGGACTCTCTGCTGAGCAAAGAGCCTGTTTCCTCCGCTCTCTCTGCCTGCCTCTCTGCCTACGTGTGATCTCTCTCTCTCTGTCAAGTAAATAAATAAAATCTTTGAAAAAAAAAAAGAAAAATCATACATTTTAGGAAAACCACTACATGCAAAACATCTGATAAACAACACTATTTCATGTTATAAACACTCAAGAAATTATGAATAAATGGAAACATTCTACATGTATTAAAGTTGTCTAAAAATATACAAGGGGTGCCTGGGTGGCTCAGTGGTTAAGCCTTTGCCTTCAGCTCAGGTCATGATCCCTGAGTCCTAGGATCGAGCCCTGCATTGGGCTCTCTGCTTGGGAAGCCTGCTTCTCCCTCTCTCCCTCCTGCTGCTTGTGTTCCCTCTCTGGCTGTGTTTCTCTCTGTCGAATAAATATAAAAACCTTAAAAAAGTAAAAATACATAAAGTAACATAGATTAGTATAAATTCAAGCCCCTGACATGGAGAAAATATTTGCAAAATATTGCACTGACAAGGAACTCAAAGGGCTGAATAATTGATCAAATATTTTTTAAATGAAACCACCAAAATGGTCAATAAGTATTTTTAAACACCTCAATTTCATTAGTTATTAGGGAAATGCAAATAAAGAACACAATGAAATACCATTACACTCCCACTGGAATGGATATAATTAAAAGGATTGGTAACAACAAGAAAGAATGTGCATGAACTCAAATATATATTGTTGGTGAGATTTTTCAATTAGGGTAGCCTCTTTAGAAAACTTTTGCAGTATCTACTAAGGTTTTGCAGTATCTACCATACATCTGTATATAATTTGTGATTTAGCAATTTCACATCTTAGTACATTTCTATCAGAAAGAAATTCTAATGTCCATCAAAAAACAGGTACAACAATGTTCATATCAGTTTTATTCATAATATCCAAGCCTTTAAATAAAGATTTCTAATAAGAACAGAATGGGTACATAAATTAAGAAATTGTTAATCTACACAATGTAATACTACAGAGTAAAGAAAATGTATTAAACACAAGAAGGGGGATGAATCTCATGGATATGATATAGAGCAAAAGAAGCCATAAACGATAGAGTGTGTTTATGCTCTGTTGTTCTGTTTATATAGAGATCAAAATCAGGAAGAATTATTCTATGGTGATAAGAGGTTAGAATAGCAATTAGTATTTTGGGATTACTGACTGGGAACTGATGTTCAGGATTTCTGATAATGCTGATTCATGATCTGAGTAGAGATTTCATGGGAAAATATATACCTAAAATATATATTAATCTGCACACTTTATTGTATGTGTTTGTTATGTTGCATTTATTTCCAAAATTCTTTCCAGAGCCCATGAATCACTACTTACATATCCATATTAGAAAGCACATGGGTCTTCAGAAAAGAAAATAAATTCTAAACAAAGCAATATAGCAGAAACATTCTATATTATTCATTTGAGATATAACAGCTCTATTGCTTTTTCCTAACAATAAAAATCTTCTTTAACAGCTCCATTGTTTATCTGCACATCTGTTTCAAAATAAAAAATAAATGTATAAATAATACACAGATGTATAAGTGCCTTCTGGGATTTAAAACAAACAAAGGTATTAGGGTAATAGCAGGTGTTATAGTTTAGTACTGAAGCATGGAAGTAAATGAGTATACACGGGACGATTATTCTTTATAGACATTGTTTTTTTGTTTGCTTTATGACAAATAAGTCCCATCTGGCCCTTAAATCTAGGACTTCAGATCCTAGAAAGCCATTACTTTATATCAAGAACTAACAGATAATATAGTTAACTCACTAATTGTGGAAACAATTCTGATAGTATTTTGGCCAAGGGTAATGAAAAAAACTACCTTAGAATCCCAGGGGTGATTTGAATAGGGTCTATGAGTATTGCTGTAAATATATGGAGGACAATAACCCAAACCTATCCCTAGGTTTATGTTTAAATGTTACAATGCCAAACTTGGTATCCAGTTTCTTGACCCTGATTGTTGATGTCTTCCTTCTCCACAGCTGTATTTTTTTTTATTTGATATTTTTTATTTAAGTAACCACAATTTCCTCTGCGTATATCACCACAAGGAAATCTACTCTTCACAAGCCACAACTTAAAAATGATACTGTCAAGGGCTGTGTGTGTGTGTGTGTGTGTGTTTATATCCTTGCCCATCTTTCCTTTTATAATACAGGTAATACAGGTATATTATCTGGGTAGCTCATTAATTAACTCATCTATTCATGCAGCATATACTTATGAAAACTCTTCTATGAGCCAGCTATCATGTACTCCCTACTATGTGTTCATAAATAATACTTATTAAATGAAATTAATAAAATGGTGAAAGGGAGACAAAGGTTTTATGTTCTAACGGATGCCTGTACCTTAAAGACAGGTCAATATTCATGCCCTTTACTCATCTTGAAAGAAGACTTCTCAATTTTTCATGTATCTCCATAACTAAGAAAAGATTTAGGTAGAAATGTGAGTTTCTACCTAAAGAAGATATTATATCTTCTACCTATGTACGTACCTACCTACCTTCTATTTTATCAAGAAAAAGGCACTTTCATTACACACTAAAATTTTTAAAATACATAAATTTCCTTTTAGTCCTCTAATTTTTCATCCCCCAAATCTCTCTCTTACTAACCCTCACGTTTCTCTCCATTTCTCATCTTCCATATCTTCATTTGTTAAAGACATTTTTCTCACCTTGTGAATGCACTTAACAAAAACGTCTGTGGTGGCTGAACAAAGACCCCCCATTGCTCCATGAGCACCGCCCTTGTGCGTTTCCCTTTCCAACCCCAAAGATTATCACAGTAATACACTACAGAAAACGCTGTGTTATTTTGTATATTCTTTGTAAATAGCAGAATGGACAACTGGGAAAGTTTTCCTTTTCCAAGAAAACAAACTGTCTTTTGTATTATTACACTTACAACAACTCAGTAAAACTGATTTCCTTTATCATACACAAGATCTTCTTGTTATTTCATTCCTAATATAATTACTCATCTGAATCTCCAAGTATACCTATGAATGATATATAATAGCCTGATATTTTGGTTGTACTCCATAGAAAACTAGGTAAAACATACAAATGAATGTACTTAATATAAATATTAATGTGTGTATATATAGAGTATGCTTGTATATGTTTATTCATTTTCTATGGATTATAACCAAATTTCTAGCTAATAATATATTGAGGTACTGTCCATCATTCTAAGTAAACACACACACACACACACACACACACACAGAGGTAGTCACATATACACATGCTTTTAAAAATAATTTTTTCATAAGCACTTCATAAGCATTTCATAAGCATTTTTTCATAAGCATAAGTATATATTGATGTATACTTAATTACATATATTGATAGGTCATTGTATAAGTATATTGATAGATCAGGGAAAGGAAAAGAATCAGTTTCCTCCCTCTCACCTTTATCTCTGATTCACTTCATTTCACACAGATCCTGTTAAAAGAACATTTCTAGAACCAACATTTATATTTAATTTTCATCTGACTGCATCACTTATCCTCTGGTAGAAAACCTCAATGTAATAGGTATTTTTTTTTCCCATACATGTTGAAAAGTAGTGATTCCTATAAAAATACTAGGTAGGCAAACTTTTTCAATGTTGATTAGCTAACTGTTCTTAAATGTGATATGGACAAGTAAATATGCAACATATAAACAGATTGCATGGAAAGTTCTGAAAGCAGAAGAATACCTTCCAGAGTTCTTATCCTACCAGATAGTAGAATAGATTATAAAAGCTTAAGTTATATTAACATATATTAAACGAAAGGCTGTTAATTCCAACTGGGTAGCCATCTGGCAAAAAGAATTAATTTACACTTTTGAGCAATGTTTTGCACAACAAATCTTATTTTTTTAGTATTCTTAGTGTTTATATATATATATACGTGTATATAACTTTATATATCTCTATATATTTATATGGTTTTATTTACATATAGTATTTGTTTCTTAAACATTGTTTTGTAGCTCTCAAATCCTAAATTAAAGACTAAACTACAAACAATTAATTTGACATATATGCAAAGAAAAATTATATATAAATAAAACCAAAAAGTACATGCTATATTGGGAAAAATATGGACAATGCATAGAGGAAACACTTTATCTCCTTACTATAATAAGCATTCTTACTACACAGTCAGAATTACAAAAACACATTGGGAAAAATTAAATGGATTAAATACAAGATTACAGTTTACAGATATTTCTAAAATATTTTAAAAGACATTAAAATATCCCCAAACTCACTTCCTATAAAGGAAATTTGAGTTAGAGGACAATTCCCTATACAGAAATTAGTAACCAGATTGACAAAGCTCTACAATTTTGATACAAGGTATGTGATTGTATACAGAATCTGATACTGGCACTTATTGCTGGTGATTATATATTTCGATGTTATACAATGTGGAATAATTATAAAATATTTCTTAATATATTTTTTTAAGATTTTATTTATTTATTCAACAGAGAGAAACACAATTAGAGAGGGAACACAAGCAGGGGGAGTGAGAGAAGGAGAAGCAGGCTTCCTGACGAGCAGGGAACCTGACTCGGGGCTCAATCCTGGGACTCCAGAATCATGACCTAAGCCAAAGGCAGAGGCTTAATGACTGAGGCGCCCAGACACCAAAATATTTACTAATATTTTAAACAGACACAAATTTTTGACCCACTGATTCTCTAGTCCTAGGAAATTAACCTACAATAATCCAGAACCCTGAAACTTTATACATAAAGATGGTCAAGTGTTATTGTAAGACCTGAAATTTGAGGGCATCTGGTTGGCTCAGCCTGTTAAGCATCTGCCTTTGTCCCAGGTCATAATCCCAGGATCCTGGGATGGAATCCTGCTTTACATTACCCGCTCAGTGGGGAGTTGCTTCTCCTTCTTCCTCTGCCCCTCCCCTTTCTCATTCTCGCTCTCTTTCTTTCTCTCAAATAAGTAAATAAAATCTGTTTTTTAAAGACCTGAAATTTAAAATAAAATATAATTAGTAGGGAATAGAGTAAATATGTTCACATATAATGAAAATTCTATAGCTGTTACAAAGAAGTGAAGATCTATAAGTACTGGTATAGAAATCTTACACCCTATTTTTTTATTATGTTCAGTTAGCCAGCATATAGTACATCATAGTTTTTGTTGTTGTTGTTTGTTTGTTTGTTTGCTTGCTTGTTTTTTAAGATTTGTATTTATTTATTTGACAGAGAGGGAACACAAGTGGAGGTGGTAAGATAGGGAGAAGCAGACTTCCTCCCCAGCAGGGAGCCTGATGTGGGACTCTTCCCAGGACTCCAGGATCATGACCTGAGCTGAAGGCAGATGCTGAACAACTGAACCACCCAGGCAACCCCCCTAGACCACAATCCTATTAGAATAAAAGAATTATAAATAAACTTCAATTTCCTCATAGCTATTACTGAACATATCAACTTTATGAGTAAACGTAATATAGTCTTAGATATCAAGTCAAATAACCATCAAAAACAGATGACTTAAGTGTTTGAAAACAGACTTCAGTTGACAGTTCTTTTTGTTAAAGATATTGACTGAAATAATGCAAGATAAACATTTGTCTTGAATGACTATAAATAATTACATGATAAAATTAGAAGGGTCTTACTACTTAAATCTAAAGTAAAAACAGGACTTTCTTTCTTTCTTTCTTTCTTTCTTTCTTTCTTTCTTTCTTTCTTTTTCTTTCATTTTATGTTAAGAGAAACTCTGGAAAAGAATAATGCACAATTTTCATATGATCATAGTTACATCAAAGCAATAAAAGCCCATGACATTTTAAAGTTGATATACATTTTGTATAATTTTTAAAAGATTTTATTTATTTGACACAGAGAGAGAGAGATCACAAGTAGGCAGAGATGCAGCCAGAGAGAGAGGAGGAAGCAGGCTCCCTGCTGAAGAGAGAGCCCGATGTAGGCCTCGATTCCAGGACCCTGAGATCATGACCTGAGCTGAAGGCAGAGGCTTTAACCCACTGAGCCACCCAGGTGCCCCATTTTGTATAATTTTTAAGCAATGTATTCTGAAAATGTTGAGGCTATATACATATCTGAGTTTAAAATGATGATGTTCCATGATTTTTTTTTTTAATGATTTTATTTCTAAGTAATCTCAACACCCAGCATGGGGCTTGAATTCACAACCGCTGAGACTAAAAGTCACACCATTTAAGCCAGCCAAGTACCCTGATGTTCCATAATCTAAATGATTCCTGTGTAAATACAATGACAACACATCTTACTTAGAAGCAATTCAAAGTTTCCTAATTATTTAACAGTAATATATCTTTTGTGTAAACCAGAACTTTTAAATGGTTTAAAGACCATTAATTAAAGTCCTGCTACAGATTATCTAAACTTTATAACTAACATGAAAATGGTAAAGCAGATAGGACCCTAGATTTACTTGCTGAATTTTATTAGGAATAAATTATTTATTTGGTGGATATTATACTCTGATTCTGGTTACAAGTAAATGCCCCTGCCTTAACCACCAACCTTCCAAGATGTCCTTGCCCAAATCAGTGAAACCTGTAAATATGTTACTTTTCCTGCCAAAGGCGTCTTTAACATGTAATTAGTGTTATAGACCTTAAAGTAGGAAGAGTATCCTAGATTATCTAGTGAAATTCAACCTAATTTGGCCTGACCAATTCCAAGATTCCCATTGCTAAGCATGATCATGCACTGATGCTTGTAACCACTATACAAATTCCATAAGACTTACACAATGTGGATGCAGGAGTAGTTATGAAAATCCAAGAGAACAACAGCTTGTTGCATACTTATTCAAACATGCCATATAAAAAAACAATCAACATTTGATTTATCATAAGCTCTTTGACTTCTCTGTTCAAGAAAGAACATGTTAGTGGGAGAGTTTGAAAGAAGGGAGACCAACATGATATACTAAAATTGATGAGTACATAGGAATATCTGATGAAGGGAAGTACTAGAATTTGAACAAGCAACAATTATGGCAAACAGTGAAGAGTGGTTTTAAGGGACAGTTGAAGGAGTGTGAGGGATGGAAGAAAGCAAGATCTGGGAGAGTTCTGGTGTTGAAGCCAGATATTTAGTGATAGATAATTCAACTGATCTAAGAGGTTTCCTTTAGCTTAGACATATAATCTTTTTTGGCATTTTTAATAAAAACATTTAACTTTTAATTTTGCTTGGATGTATGGATTCATATTCTAAATTCAGCACTGAGATTAGTCATGAAGTAGCTTAGTTAAATTCCAGCTTCATATCAATATAAAATAGACTATATTACCTATATCTTTCTAGGAATCAGATTTTGACAAACAAAAAAGAAATGCTTACCCTGTCTGATTGGTCTGTATTAATGTTCATATGTATCAAATGTCTTATTTTTATTTTTCTCCTCTCTAAGAAGAAATTATGTGGCAGTGGTCAAAGAAATGCAATTTGAGGGTGTCTGGGGGGCTCAGTGAGTTAAAGCCTCTGCCTTCAGCTCAGGTCATGATCTCAGGGTCCTGGGATCAAGGCCCACATCAGACTCTCTGCTTGGCAGGGAGCCTGCTTCCTCCTCCTCCTCCTCTCTCTCTGTCTCTCTGCCTGCCTCTCTGCCTACTTGTGATCTCTCTCTCTGTCAAAAAAAAGAAAATATTAAAAAAAAATAAATGCAATTTGAAAAGGATTAGGCAAGAGAAATATCAAAGGGGAAAGGCATTTAAGAAATTCTACCTTTATAGTTGAAAATTAATATTTAATTTTTTAAACTTCTCCATTTTTCTTAAAAAATAATTAAACATGATTTGCGTAGAACAGTCTAAGATTCTGCTAACATGTCTATAATGGACAATTTCTGAAATAAAATGAATGCAAAGACCATGTCTAATTCTGGTTTCTATGACACCACCATCCAACCACTTCTAATCTGTTAATGTCTTTCATATAATCACTGAGAAAATTGTTTCTATTGAATGTAACTGCATTGATTTAAAGACATTCACCATGATGCAGGAAAATGGAAAGTTGCCTTATCTGAAACACTTGGTTTATTACATGCAATGCTTCATATGCTTTTCAGACTTTAGCCAAGAATTATGAGTCTGCCAGGGAACAGATACATTGCTCTATAAATCTGGCTTGCATAGGAAAATGCTGTGATCACACATTTTGGGGGGTAAACAGAGGAAGACTTTTGTTAACCTACTTGCTTTCCACACAACTAGGGGATTCAGCACATGGATTTCACAGCACATGTGAAAAAGATATTGTTGACCCTCCTATTTGCCCTATGCCTGACATAGAGTTAACCCAGGAGGCACTGACATTGCTATTCATGCTGTCATTATTAATTACTATGTGTACTACATGTTTTTTTTTTCAAAAATACCCCATCTAGAATATTCCTGTCCTAATGCAATCATCTCTTTAGATTAGATGATTATATAAACTAAATATTTGTCTTTACTGTGCAAAAAAATGAGGCTTTCTTATTAAATAGGCTGAATGTCCTTATTTAGACTTAATTATCCCTGATGTTTCTCTAAAGGGGTATATCAATTTCAGACAATCATAGAAACATATATCATGTAAACTAGTCCAGATGTAAGTCATGAAGCTGGATAGAGAAAAAAAAGATAAGGGATAAATGATCACGTTGTCCTCCAAAGGATGTGGTAAACATTTAAACTGGTATAGGACACCAAATGATACAATGGCAATTTATGTAAGGACTATCAATATATATGCCAGGCACTTTCACATGCAATATCATTTAATGTTTATAGCAATACTATGTACATTTTTTTATTTGTATGTATAAGATTACTGAGTTTAAGTATATTAGGCAACATAATAAGTTTAATTCGGTCTGTGTTCGATCTTAAATCTCATAATAAATTAATACTATGATTTCTTATTTCTTTGAAAATAAATGCTGGAGAAAATAAGGGCTTACAGATGGTTGGGAATGGGGATATAAAGGAAAGTAAAGATTTACAGTTCACATAGCAAAGTAGAGTTACATTAGTGACCAAAGAGAAATAATGGTTAAGAGGAAGAAAATGTTAGTCCTAATATTTTGATTTATTTTACTTTATTTTATTTTAAGAGCAGGGGAAGGTGAGTGGGAACAGAGAGAGAGAGAGAAAGAGAACTGGACTCCATGCCAAGCTGGATACTCAGTTTCACAACCCTGAGATTATGACCTGAGCTGAAATCAACAGTCTTACTCCAACTGACTAAGTCACCCAAGTGCCCTGTGATATTTTTATCTATTCATTTTATTAATTTTTATTTTTTCCATAACCCAGCCACCCTAACCCTCTCCACCAACCCCCAGAAAATCTCAGTTTGTTTCTTGAGATTAAGAGTCTCTATGGCTTAAAAAAAAAAAAAAAAAAAAAAAAGAGTCTCTTATGGTTTGTCTCCCTCCCCAGTCCCATCTTATTTCATCCATATATACATATATACATATATACATACCTGTTAAGAAAATATGATATATATATATCATATAAATAAAGAACATATATATAAAAACATGTGATATATATATATATATAACATTTATATATAAAGAACATGTGAGATATATATATTCATCTGTTGTGATGCCGCCAACATTGGTTTTCTTTTCCAACATTCCTTTGTCTAATTGGGATATTTTCTGGTTCCATATAAATTTTAGGATTATTTGTTCCATTTCTTTGAAAAAAATGGATAGTATTTGATAGGCATTGCATTAAATATGTAGATTGCTTTAGGTAGCATAGACATTTTCACAATGTCTGTTCTTCTAATTCATAAGCATGGGATGTTTTTGTATTTCTTTGTGTCTTCCTCAATTTCTTTCATGCGTACTTTATAGTTTTCTGAGTATGGCTCTTTGCCTCTGGTTAAGTTTATTCCTAGGTATCTTATGGTTTTGGGTGCAACTGTAAATGGGATCGACTCCTTAATCTCTCTTTCTTCTGTCTTGCTGTCAATGTATAGAAACACAACTGATTTCTGTGCATTGATTTTATATCCTGACACTTTATATCCTGAAAATATGCAGGAAATGATCCCAATCTTTTGGTGCTAGTGGAGAACTGATTTGTGACCCAGGATGTGTTCTATTCTGGAGAATATTCCTTGTGCACTAGAGAAGAATGTGTATTCTGTTGCTTTGGGATGGAATGTTCTGAATATATCTGTGGTGTCCATCTGGTCCAGCATGTCATTGAAAGCCTTTATTTCCTTGTTGACCTTTTGCTTAGATGATCTGTCCATTTCAGTGAGTGGAGAGTTAACATACCCTACTATTATTGTATTATTGTTACTGTGTTTCTTTTATTTAGTTATTAATTTGTTTATATAATTGGCTGCTCCCCTGTTAAGGGCATAGATATTAAATTCTTAGATCTTCTTGTTGGACAGACCCTTTAAGTATGACATAGTGTCCTTCCTCATCTCTTATTATAGTCTTTGGCTTAACATCTAATGTGTCTGATATAAGGATTGCCATCCAGCTCTCTTTTGATGTCTGTTAGTATGGTGAATTATTTTCCATCCCCTCACTTTAAATCTGGAGGTGTCTTTGTTTCTAAAATGAGTTTCTTGCAGGCAGTATATCAATAGGATTTTTTAAAATCCATTCTGATACCCTGTGTCTTTTGATTGGGGCATTTAGTTCATTTACATTCAGGGTAACTATTGAAAGATATTAATTTAGTGCCATTATATTACCTGTAAAGTGACTGTTAACTGTAAATTGTTTCTGTTCCTGTCTGGTCTGTTACTTTTAGGCTCTCTCTTTGCTTAGAGGAGCCCTTTAATATTTCCTGTAGAGCTGTTTTGGTGTTTGAAAATTCTTTTAGTTTTTGTTTGTTCTGGAAGATTTTTTGTGTCTCCTGTTTTAAATGACAGCTTCACTGGGCATAATATTATGGTTGCATATTTTTCTCATTTAGTTCTCTGAATATATCATGCTGGTCCTTTATGGCCTGCCAGATCTCTGTGGGTAAGTCTGCAGCCAATCTAATATTTCTGCCCTTGTATGTTACAGACCTCTTCTCCTGATCTGCTTTAATATTTTCTCTTTGTCACTGAGAATTGTAAGTTCTACTATTACATGATGGGATATGGACATATTTTTATTGATTTTGAAGGGTGTTCTCTGTGTCTCCTGGGTTTTGATGCTTGTTCCCTTCACCAAATTAGGGAAATTCTCTGCTATAATTTGCTCCAATATATCTTCTACTCCTCTCTCTCTTCTTCTTCTGAGATCCCAATTATTCTAATATTATTTCTTCTTATGGTATCACTCATCTCTTGAATTCTCCCCTGATGGTCCAGTAGTTGTCTCTCTTTTTCTCAGTTTCTTTATTTCCCATCATTTGGTCTTCTAGATCACTAATTCTCTCTTCTGCTTCACTTATCTTAACAGTAAGATCCTCCATTTTTTATTGCACCTCATTAATTGCATTCTTGATTTCAATTTGTTTAGATTTTAGTTCTTTTATTCCTCCAGAAAGGGATTCTCTAATATTTTCCATGCTTTTTTTCGACCCCAGCTAGCAAATTGATAATCATCATTCTGAACTCTAGTTCTGAAATATTACTAATGTCCCTATTGATTTGGTCCCTAACCATCTGCACTACCTCTTGTTCTCATGATGTTGGCCTCCCAGTCTCTGGCCCAGAGGAGCCAGGAGCTCAGGGCCCCACTCCTCAGGGTGCCCTCAGAGAAAAGCAGTCAATCATGCCTGTCTCCCTGGTCTCTGGCTACAATCCATGCTCATCCAGCCTGTGACTGAGCTTTTCTATCTCTGGTGCTTGGCCCCATTTGGAGTCTCCAAACCCAGAAGATTCCTGCAGTGCACTCCAGCGCCATTCCTCCCAGTGGAGGAAGGAGGTGGTCTCCCCAGATCTGCCACTTGTAGGGTCCCTGCTTGAAGAACATTGTTCTGACAGTGCCTTGGATCACGGTTTATGGTAAGCCTGAGCTGCGAGCCTACTCCTTGGCTCCATCTCAGCAGCTGGCTTCCCTGCTCCAATACCTGTGAGTGCTGTCATGTTCAGGCACCCTGGGTATTTCTGTGACACCACGGGTCCTGATCTCTCACTGTCCTCATGAAGGTTCCACCCCCTACTTAGTTTCTGGGGCATCGTCCCTCAGTGGAGCAGACTTATAAGTGTTCTGACTTTGTGCTCCAGCACTCTACTGCGGGTTGGACGATTCCACCCCCGCCCCTGAGGTCTGTCTTCTCAAATGTCACCTCCGATTCACTTCTCCACATGTCTTACCATCCAGAAAGTGATTGCTTTTCTGTTCATAGAATTTCTGCTCTCCCTCTCTTCAATCTTCTGTTGAGTCTATAGGTGTTCTGACTGGTTTGATAACATTATCTAGCTGAACTCCTGGGATCTGCAGATAGCTAGGTCTTCTACTCCTCCACCATCTTGCTCCTCCAACCATGCCCTGTGATTTTGAATCTCAGTGTTAGGGAGGTAGCTGATCTAGTTAAGTAACTCTTAGAGAACTTTCTATTTGAATACATTGAGTTGAAGGAATTCAACTATAATTATTCTGCACAGTAGTATGGTATACTTGTTATAATTAATTAACCAGTATTGATAGATGATATAAATATTGATAAATTATCAACTAGAATCTATATTTGATTTCAGATTTCCTTAAGTTTTATCTATTTTTATTTTCTGTCCCTGTGTCTCCACCTAGGAAGCCATACAATGAAGACATGATATATAAAAGAAAAAATATATAAGCTAGATTTTATCAAAATTGAAGTTTTATGCTGTGAATTATTTTGTTAAGAGGGTGGATGATGAGCTATAAACTCGAAGAAAATATTACCAAACCACATATCTGAAAAAGGCCTTATATATAGAACATATTATCAAAACTCAGTAATAAAAAAATTAGCAAATGAACAAAACTATGGAGATAAAATGACATTTCACTGAAGAAGATATATGGATTGCAGATAAGTACATGGAAAAATGTTTAACATCACTAGCCATTAGGCAACTTTAAATTAAAACTACAAAAAATTAGTGTACACTCATTAGAGCAGTTATTTATTTTTTTAATATTTTGTTTATTTATTTGACAGAGAGAAACACAGCTTGAGAGACCACAAGTAGGAGGAGTGAGAGAGGGAGAAGCACTTCCTGCCAAGCAGGAAGCTTGATGCTGGCTCTATCCCAGGACTTTGGGATCATGACTTGAGCCAAAGGCAGATGCTTAATGACTGAGCCACTCAGGTGCCCCATAGAGCAGTTAGTTTTTTAATAGCAATATTATAAATGCTGATAAGGATGAGAAGACACCATTTCTCATACATTTCTGGTCAAAATGTAGAATGTTGCTAGCTTTATGAAAAATAGTGGCAGTTTTGTGAAAAACCAAACATAGACTTGCCATACAATTCACCCATACCACTTCTTAATCTTTATCCTGGGGAAACAAAAATATATGTCCACATAAAAACCTAATTGGATTATTTATAGCAGCTTTATTTTTAATAGCCTATATTTGGAAACAACCAAATGTCCATAACAGGTGATATGTAACTAAATGTGGTATATTTGTCCAATAAAAAAGAATTGACTACTGATAGACACAAAATCTCTGATGGGTGTCATTAGGAATGCTGGTGTTGGGGAGATGGGGAGTATAAATATAAAGGGTTAGTATGAGGGCAATATTGGTGGTGATGGTATAGATCTATACCCTGTGTGTAGCATAGCTTTTTTAAATTTACACATATGATAAAATAATGTAGAAATATATAAAATGTACCCATATCAACTTCCTGATTTTGATGTTACACTATAATTTTATAAGATTTATCCTTTGGGGGAAACTGCTTGGAGGTGAGAATTATTGACGAACAGTTATAATGGTACACAAATAATTATTCAAGCCAAGATTGAAGTATTGCAGCCAAACTGATATTAATTAATTAATGAATTCTGAAAAAATTATGAGAACATGCAATCTTTCATTTTCCATTTAAGGGTTTGTTGTTGCTGTTGTTTTTAAAAAGCTTGGTAACATATTTTCTTGTATTTTGAGTTACTCTGGACTCAGTTACACATTTTATTTTTAAGGTTTTGCTCCGTTTCCATTGCCATTAATACATTAATATATCAGATGAATTTCAAAATCACACCAATATTGTAAATCAAATGAAGAAATAATTAAGCAAGAAATCTGAAGACATAAGGAACTTCCACATTAATACTTAAATACAATAAGGAAGTAGATTTGATTAGAGCAGCTTTGATTCCATCTCCCTACAAATTAGACAGATATAAAAATAGCAACCTCATGCCCTATTGAGATTGAATCTATATTCAAACATTGTTTTAATGTAAAAAGAAAAATAATATCATAAGGTAAATACTTTCTGCTTGATATCAAAAGATCTGTTGAATTAATTGCCATTAATGTAGACTTTTATAAAAAGAACACTTTATTTTTATTTCTTTGTGCTTTTCTGGACTCTGTTGATCAAAAATTCCATCCTGATGGAAGATTGGATATAATTATTTTTAGGAAGATTTCAATAATATTAACATTGTCTTATACTCACCAGCATGTCATTTACTATCAAGATACTAAACACTTAAAATAATGGCTCCTTTCATCTGGATAATTATTGAATCAGAATTTATAGGGTTTCACAAATATCCTATTTTGACATTTATTTTTATTAATTGCCAAATTTTGCTCCTTTTACAGTAAATATATTAAAAATTTTTAAACTTTTGCTGGGTCACTATAATGTGATATAATATATAAATGTATTCTTATATTTTGAAGAAAGTTCTATAGCCCAACTATATTTATACATTCCTTCAGAACAGAATTAAATGTTATCACCACCAATTAAAGGATTAATTCAATTAATTATCAATTAATTTGATAACCATATTTTTATAGTATAGGCCACCAGACAGTAATCTCTGATAGCCATTTTAACCTTACTGTCTAACTACTTACATCCACTGAAAGGTAAAAAGCCAGATTAATTGGAATTTTAAAGTGGAAATGTGAACAGAAGCATTGAAATAGAGAATATTTCACTCCATACATATGTTTGTTTATTGCTTGTTGTTAATTCTGCTTCCTTATCTTTGCCCTTCAAATTTTTATAGCATTCTAATTAAGAGTAACCCTTGATGCTATTACCATGAATGACTAAATGGAAAAAAAAAAAAAAGTTGTTCACTGATACTGGTGTTAAGAGCACAGAGATTTGCTTGGTTTAGGCTGTTACTGTTTTCCTGGCAAATAAATTCACCTTTGATGAATGACATAGGTCCACATATTTAAGACCTCATAATTATAATCCACGTTGTATTATAGCTCCAGCTATCTACTCTTCCACAATTGGAATGACAAAATAGTCTCTCAAGGCTCTTTTACTATTTACTATACATAATACATATTTCACTCTACTTACTGATGACATAAAGTGCTCCCTAAGATACTTGTTCTTTTGAAAAAGAGTTCAGTATCTACTATGAGACTATGCAAAATATTAGCTTATTAAAATATATCAAAGAGTGTAGGATTTTCATTTGAGTCTATAAGGAAAAACAATTTCTATGCAGCAAGCTGATGAGATAACCTAAGTCATACTTACTCAGACAGCATTATAATATATTTTTACTTCCTTTTTTGTAATTTTCTCCTGATCCCCTTTCAGTATTAAAGCAAGTGATACATGTATGTAACCAATAAGATATATAACATGGAAAATATGAAATTCCATTTGGTTTTCAGTTTTCTCATAACTACTTCATCTCCTCAAGAAAAAGTTGGATTCATTATTGTAAAAGCATATCACATTTTTACATCCAGTAGAATCCAGATAATGGCTAAGACACTTACCTATACAGGCATATTTATTATTAGTTCTGCATATAACCTAGTACTGTTGGAAATGGAAAGGTGGGAAAATAAAGACATAGACAACTTTAGCCTTGCATCTGTGGGGGATATCTTGAACAGGCAAGAATGTCCTGCTTCTCCCTCAGAATAGTAGACCTCCTCTTTGCTTCAGTATATTGATCTGGCAGTGAGTAGGTTTCCAGTCCTTCCCACAGAGGAAGAAAGCTTTTGCATCTACTCCTCCCTAAAAGATGGTCGTTATGCATTGAATTGTGTCCCCCTAAAATTCAAATGTTGAAGCTCTGACCCCCAAAGTGATAGTAGTTGGAGATGAGACTTTTTAATGAGGTTGTGAGGGTGTAGTCCTCATAACAGAATCAATGCCTTTACAAAATCAAGCCCCAGAGAGCACTTCTCTCTCCTTTTGTACCCCTTACTACCCTCCCAACCCCATCTCTGTCTTTTTCTTTCTTTCTATCTCTCTTCTATCCTTTCTCTTCTCTCTATTTTTTATCTCTTTCTCATTCCATACATATATGCCAAGGAAAGGCTGAATGAGCACAGAGTGAGAAGGCAACTATCAGCATGCCAGAAAGAGTGGCCTCACCAGAAGTCAACCATGTTGGCAACCTGATAGACTTCCAGTGTCCACAACTGTGAAAAATGAAATTTCTGTGGTTTAAGCCACCCAGTTTATGATATGTAGTTATGGCCCAAGTAGACATAGACAGCAGGGCATGTTTGTGTGATACTAAGTGATTCTGATCAAGATAACCATGAGTGCACCATTGGAGGAAAAAAAAAAAAAGCAAAATAGTAATTTAGGTGCTGTGATCATGATAAGGAATTATAATAATAGGTTCTTAATATAAAATGTGGAGCATAGGACATAGGATCAAAGAATTTATATATATATAGCAGGACACAAGGTGTAAAGAATTTCAAATTTTATCTCACACCACAGGAGATCCTAATTATCTTTTCAAGCACTTAATGTTATTAGTGAATGGGCATCATCTGTCTAACAAAGATATAGTAGGTTACAAAAGAATGACTGAATGAACAGCCAGCCTCATTAGGGACATAAACTTGCCTTTAACTAGTTTATTCTCATTCTGTCCCAGCAATGTTTTCACCCTTACTCTGTGTTTTCATGAACATAAATATGCAACATTGCCATTTGTTCAGTTTCTTAGTTCTGTCTACATGAAACACATAGTTTAAAATTTTCCATGCCCTAGGGGAACCTGGGTGGCTCAGATGGTTAAGAATCTGCCTTTGGCTCTGGTCATTATTTCAGGGTCCTGAAATCAAGTCCTGCATCAGGCTCCCTGCTCAGCAGGGAGTATGTTTCTTCTTCATCTGCCTCTGCTTGTTCTCTCTCTCTGTCAGATAAAATCTAAAACAAACAAACAAAAAACAACAACAACAACAAAAACCCATGACCCAATATTATGCTATCATATTTATTTATTTATTTATTTATTTATTTATTTATTTATTTATTAAAAAATATATTATTTATTTGACAGAGAGAAACACAGCCAGAGGGGGAACACAAGTAGGGGGTGTGGGTGTGAGAGATGGAGAAGCAGGCTTCCCGCCAAGCAGGGAGCCTGATGTGGGACTGGATCCCGGGTCTCTGGGATCATGACCTGAGCTGAAGGCAGTCACTTAACCAACTGAGCCACCCAGGCTCCCCTATGCTATCATATTTATAATAGAACATGTAGTTCTTATTTTTCTTTTATGTTTAGGTCGAATAAAAACCATAGTCACACACTATCTCTCCTAACTCATTTTACAGAATGTATTTCAGCTGTGCAGTATTTATAATTATAATCTGTTGTTTGATATATTTAATTTATAAAAATGCTTCCTTGTTATCTTTTAAAATGTGTTACTGGAACTTCTGGGTGACTTAGTCAGTTAAGCTTCTGACTCTTGGTTCCAGCTCAGGTCATGATCTCAGGGTCCTGGGACTTAGCTCTACTTTAGGCTCCCTAGTTAGTGGAGGGGTCTCTTTATCTCACTCTCTCTCTGCCCCTTCCCCCACTTGCACTCTCTTTCTCTCTCTATCAAATAAATAAATATTTAGATAAAGTAAAATAAAAAATGTGTTGCTTATATAAAATACGTTTGTGCTGAAGTAGATTACAGTAACTTGGAGAACAGAGATTATTGGCCAGGTATCTTTGATTATCTCCAAGTTATCTTGCAAAATTTCCTAAACAGAAATATTCACTATTTACTTTTTATGAGGTTATTTATTTTTTCTTGTTATTGCTCAGTTATAGTTCTCTATCTATTCTAGTTATTAGGGGATCATATTTTTTTTTAAAGTTTGAATTCCAATATAGTTAACACACAGTCTTATATTAGTATCAGGTGTACAATTTAGTGATTCAGTAATTCTATACATTACTCTATGCTCATCATGAAAAGTGTACTCTAAATACTCTTCACTTATTTCGCTGATCCCCCCTCCCCCCCACCAACCTCCCCTCTGGTAACCATCAGTTTGTTCCCTATAGTGAAAAATTTGATTTTTGGTTTGTCTTCTTTTTCTTTGTTATGTCTCCTAAATTCCACCCTAGAGTGAAATCATATGTTATGTTTCTTTTTCTGACTGACTTATTTCATTACACTCTCTAGATCTATCCATGTTGCTGCAAATAGCAAGATTCCATATTTTATTATGGCTGAATAATATTCCATTGTACAGGTAGATACATGGTAATAGATAGATGATAGATAGATGATAGATAGATGATAGATAGATGACAGATGATAGATGATAGAGATCTCTAGGTACATATAGATAATATTCAATATAGATTGAGATATAGAGATATAGATATAATATTCTCTATATAAGTATAGATATAGTATAATACTATATTCTAGATATTATAGATAGAGATATGTGATATCTTCTTTTTTTTTTTTTTTTTTTTTTTTAAGATTTTATTATTTAACAGAGAGAAATACAGCCCGAGAGGGAACACAAGCAGGGGGAGTGAGAGAGGGAGAAGCAGGCTTCCTGCCGAGCAGGGAGCCCGATGTGGGACTTGATCCCGGGTCTCCGGGATCATGACCTGAGCCGAAGGCAGTTGCTTAACCAACTGAGCCACCCAGGCGCCCCGAGATATGTGATATCTTCTTTATCCATTCATTGATGGATGGAAATGTGGGCTGTTTCTATAATATGGCTATAATAAATAATGCAGCAAAAAATAGGGGTGCATATATCTTTTCAAATTACTGTTTATATATTTTGCAGGCACCCAGTAGCAGAAGTATGCATTATAGTGTAGTTCTATTTTTAATTATTTCGGGAACCGCCACAATGTTTTCCACAGTGACTATCCCAGTTTGCATTTCCACCAACAGTGCACAAGGGCTCCTTTTTCTAAACATCATCACCAACACTTATTTCTTCTTTTTTTTTTTATTTTAGCCATTCTGACAGGTGTGAGGTGATATCATTTCATTGTGGTTTCAAATTGCTTTGCCTGATGATTTGTGATGTTGAGCATCTTTTCATGTGTCTGTTGACCATCTATCTGCATGCCTCCTTTGGGGAAATATCTATTCATGTCTTCTGCCCACTTTTAATTGTATTATTTGGAGTTTTTTGTGTTGAGTCATTTAAGTTCTTTATTTATTTTGGATACTAACTCTTTATCAGATATGTCATTTGTAAATATCTTCTCCCATTCAATGGACAGTCTTTTAGTTTTATTGACTGTTTCCTTTGCCTTGCAGCAGCTTTTCATTTTGATGTAGTCCTAATACTTTATTTTGCTTTTGTTTCCGTTATTTTAGGAGACATCCAGAAAAATGTTAATAGCCAATGTTAGAAAAATTACTGTCTGTGCTCCCTTATAGGACTTTCTGTTTCAGGTCTTATATTTAGGCCATAAAACAATTTTGAATTTATTTTTGTGTATGATTTTTATTCTTGTTCATGTATTTTTTAGAATAGTTTGAGAAAATATATATTATTCTTCTGTAAATGTTTGAGATTTAATGTTTGGTAGACTTCACCTGTGAAACTGTCTCAACCTGGATTTTTGTTTCTTGGGAGTTTTTTGATTACTGATTCAATTTCATTGCTGCTAATCTGTCTTTTCAAATTTTCTATTTCTTCCTGATTCCATTTGGAAGGTTATGTGTTTCTACAGATTAATCCATTTCTTCTAGGTTGTCCAAGTTGTTGGCATATAATTTTTCATAGTATTTTTTTTAAAGATTTTATTTATTTGACAGAGAGAAACACAGCCAGAGAGGGAACACAAGCAGGGGGAGTGAGAGAGGGAGAAGCAGGCTTCCCGCGGAGCAGGGAGCCCGATGTGGGACTCGATCCCAGGTCTCCGGGATCATGACCTGAGCCGAAGGCAGTTGCTTAATCAACTGAGCTGCCGAGGCGCCCCCATAGTATTTTTTTATAATCCTTTGTATTTATATTGTGTCAGCTTTCATTTCTTCTTCATTTGCTAATTTGCTTGAGTCCTCCCCCCCCCCCCCCAATGAGTCTGGCTAATGTTTCATCAATTTTGTTGATTTTTTTTTTTAAGATTTTATTTATTTGACTGAGAGAAACACAGCTAGAGAGGGAACACAAGCAGGGGGAGTGAGAGAGGGAGAAGCCAAGCAGGGAGCCTGATGCAGGGCTTGATTCCGGGACTCCAGGATCATGACCTGAGCCAAAGGCAGTCGCTTAACTACCTGAGCCACCCAGGCACCCCTGTTGATCTTTTCAAAGAACCAACTCCTGGTTTCATTTCTCTGTACTCTTATAAGATTCCTTGTGAGAAAAGACAGATTAACAGGGAAAAAATAAACAGAAGTTTAATAACATGTATACCACCTATATACATGGGAGATACCCAGAAACCTGAGATACTGCCTGTAGTGGCCCAAACTACTACCCCAAATACTATACCCAGCTAAAGACAAAAGAAGGATGTTAGGAGTGGCCAATTATGGGAGGTTACAAGAGAAAGCACAAAAACAAGGGTATAGATTTCAAGCAGAATTGTGTCCATGCCTTCTTCCTGCCCTTAGAATTTCTCATGAGAACTCTGTGAGGGTTGGGTACAATAGGAATTATGTATCAAACTCTCCTGTGTCTGTGACTCCCATAGATTCTGTACTCTCATGCTAGATCACAGTTGGCCTTCAGCAATTCACTAAACATTTTGGCCGTTTCTTTTTACCTGCCTGTCTAGAAGCTTTGTCTTTTTTCAGCAGCCAGAGGTTTGCAGTGCTCATTTGAAGTGCAATTGTTCCTTAGCTTTCAGAGTTGGTTGATTGTTATGTGAACTCAACTCTGCTAGGTTCAAGAAAAGTTACTATTTTAAAGATCACGTAGATGTTTCTACTTGTCAGCATGGGGGAAGATTCTTTTCAGCTTCTACATAGTAAGCAGAAAATGGAAGTGATTTCCTTTAGCATTTCTTGTAATTAAGATCTATTAGCAACATAATCTCTCTGTTATTGCTACTATGTTAATATCTCTATTTCACTTCATTTTTGAAGCAAATATCAACCCTATAAAACCTTGATTGAGGAACACCTGGGTGGCTTAGTCAGTTAAAAATCCTTCTTTGGTTTAGGTCATGATCTCAGGTTCTGGGATTGAGCCTCTTGGTTTTATGCTCACCAGGGAGTCTGCTTGTCTCTCTGCTTCTCTTCCTGCTCATGTTCTCTCTCTCTCTCTCTCCCTCTCTCTCACACAGAAATAAAATCTTTAAATAAAATAAAATAAAATAAAATTTTGGTTGACTATTTCTTTTATCACACTAAAGATGTTTTCTCTACTGTTTTTTTTTTAATTGTGTACTTTCTGATAAGAAAACTGAAGTCATTCTTTTTAATTGTTTCTTTGTATGTATTGTGACTTCTTATACTAATTCTTTTTTTTTAAGATTTTATTTATTTTACAAAGAGAAATACAGCTAGAGAGGAAACACAAGCAGGGGGAGTGAGAGAGAGAGAGAGAAGCAGGCTTCCTGCAAGCAGGGAACCTAATGCGGGGCTCAATCCCAGGACTCTGGGATTATGACCTCAGCTGAAGACAGATACTTAATGACTGAGCCACCCAGGTGCCCTTATACTGATGCTTAAAAGATATTTCTTTGTTGTTTTTTTTTTTTCAATTATGATGTGACTTTGTGGTTTTCTTTGGGTTTATTTTACTTAGATTTATTGAACTACTTGTTTCTGTATATTTTTTTCATCAAGCTTGAAATTGCAACTATTTTTTTTTCTCATATGTATTTTTATGTATCCCTGTTTTTTGGGACTACAATAACTTGTAATGTCTCTAAGATCAATGAGGGCATGTTTAAATCATTAATACTTTTTTTTCTTTTCTCTGTAATTCAGCTTAATTGGGTCCTTTTGCTGTCTTCAAGTTGAATGGTTTTTCGTCTTGAAACCCTTAGGATCTTAATTTCATTGAATAAAACTTTCTTTAGGATACTTGATTTTCCATTTCTAAAAATTTTACCTGTTCATTCTCTTTATAAAATTATATTCTTTAAATTATTGAACATATTTCTAATAGCTCCTGCCAGTCACATCTTCTGTCATTTTTTCATCTGTTTTAATTAACCCTTAAAGTTCTCCTGATTAGCAGCCAAATTTGCTGCTTATTTAAGAATATAGTAGCATATAATTAGGTGTCAGACATTGTGATTATTAAATTATTGAGGTTTGGATTTTTTTCTTCCTTTAAAATAAATGTCCAGAAAAAAAATCCAGAAAATATTCTGCAGGTTTCTTATCTCTTTTTCTATGTATCTGTTGCATGTCAGGGATTATGCCAACAATTTCCAGCAACTTCTGACTTTTCAAATCTAATCTCCATCTCTTTAACTATGAGACAAACATTCTCTATATGGTCTGCTCCTTTCTGAGCACTGAACTTGGAAATGTCCCCATACAAAAAGCTGAGGTAATACTAATATATACCTCACTTCTTTTCCTTGTTTCAGAGATCACAAGTGTTTGCTACAAGTCCAATAACTAGGAAAAATTGCTAAATATATTCTGTTCCATTCTAGGTTTTTATGGTACACAGTAAATATTGTCTCAGTTATTTCATCATGACCTAAAGTAAACATCCTCATAAATTTTTGATTTAACAATTATCTAAAGTTTTTAAAGCATGATAATTTTTAATTGAACACATTTCCTTATTGAATTTGCCAGTCATATTGGTCCATTGTGAACTGCTTCATCATTCCTGAAGTCACAAAAACTTTTCTCTTTTCTTTTTGTTTTTAAAAATATTTTATTTATTTATTTGACAGAGAGAGAGATCACAAGTAGGCAGAGAGGCAGGCAGAGGGAGAGGAGGAAGCAGGCTCCCTGCCGAGCAAAGTGCCCAATGCGGGCCTCGATCCCAGGACCCCGGGATCATGACCTGAGCCGAAGGCAGAGGCTTTAACCCACTGAGACATCCAGGCACCCACAAAAACTTTTCTTAGTAAAGTTCTTCAAATCTTGGTTTCCCTATCAACATTAAATTTATGCATAGGACTATGATGTTTAAACATAAATAACATTAAGACTATTGGGGGGAAAATCAGGGATCTTAGATTACATGAATGTTTTAGATAAAGTATAATACTATAAAAAAAACAATGAATTGTTAATGACACTATAGTAAGGTAGTGGATTGAATATACAAAATTCATGTTTACCTACAACCTCAGATGTGATCTTATTGGAAATCAGATCTTTGCAGATGTGTTTGAATTAAGATGAATTTATACTAAAGGAGTCTCAATCCAGTGACTGGTGTCTTTAAAAAAAGAGGAGGTACACAGAGACACAGAAAAAAAATCCATATGAGGTTGAAGACAGAGATTGGATTTATGCTGCCACAAGCCACGGTACTCCAGAGATTGCAGGGGGATAACATGAGGTAGAAAGAAGCAGGAAATGACTCTTCTCTGAATGCTTCAGAGAAAGCATAACCTTGCCATAACCTTGGTTTTCATACTTACAAATAAAAAATATACATTTAGAATATAGGAATTAAAACTGAGAAAATGAAAGTTTAATTTTTCCAAGAGCAATTGGTCAGAATATTTTACTTATATGAAAATGCAATCCTTTCTAAAATTATCTTATTTCACAATGTTCAAGAACTAAAACTACCATTATCATCTATTATCAGAGTGAATAATTTTATACATTAAACTATAAAATTATTTCTAACACATTGCCACTAACATGGCCTCTTTTTTCCTTTATCATGGCCAAATTTTACTTAATCTTTATTTGAATGTCAGAGGTAGAATTGTAAGTCTGCATTAATAGTCATAAATAGGAAAGAGGAGAGAGAGAAGGAGAAGGATTGATTTTGATTTTGATTGGTAATAAATACTCAGTAAGCTTTTGAAAATTATATGGTATGCTTTGTTCTTTAGTACTTTCTTCTTCCTTGAATGTTCGTCTTGAAAATGTGTTCATTTTTGGTACTGCTTTTGTTATTCAGTCAAACAAGTAGAATTGCTATCTTAGATAATGATAATAGTTAATACACCTTGAATTTGATGAAATCATAAGGTTTCAAATTTATTATGATGGTGTTTTTTATAACAACTGTCCCAATGATTGCTCATGTTTGAAATTCCAAAGCATAATGTCTATTGAATTGAATATAGAACTATTATATAATAGCTTTGTTGGCATATCCCATTCTTCAGTTTCTCCTCTAAAATTATAAATAGCAACCTCTCATTTATTTCTCATAGTCTGATTTAGACAAGTTTCACATCAAAATTTTTCTTCAATTTTACACTTACTAGTTTGATATTGAACATTTGAACTTACCATTTGTTCTTCTTCAGTGAAGACGAAAGTGATTGAACCTTAGTGGGGAGGTCAGTATTGAAATAAAATGTGAAATTTTCCTTTTATTTGAATTTTATATATGTTATAGCTATTTTTTGTAGCTGGCTATTTTATCTATTTTTAAAATGAGCACATGTAAAAATTTGTAATTTGAATGCTCAAGTTAGAATCTTATTTGTAATCCAATAGAGTCAGAGGATATTATTTTTTTATTTTATTTTATTTTTTTTAAGATTTTATTTATTTGACAGAGAGAAACACAGCTAGAGAGGGAACACAAGCAGGGGGAGTGAGAGAGGGAGAGCAGGCTTCCTGCCGAGCAGAGAGCCCGATGTGGGACTCGATCCCAGGTCTCCAGGATCATGACCTGAGCTGAAGGCACTCACTTAACCAACTGAGCCACCCAGGCGCCCCAAGTCAGAGGATTTTAGAGATGCACTAGCTTGCTGCCTATTAAAGTGAGCTTTGTATAATTCCTTTGTCATCTTTCTGCTGTCCATAAAAACCCAAGTGGAGTGTCAACTTGAAGAATTTGTTCTACTGAAGGTACATTATGGGTCCATGAGGCAGAAAGTTAGAGAACTGCTAAAACCAACATTTTTCCCAATAAAATGATTTTTCATTATTCTGTTATAACTGGAAGTTTTATGGCACTAATGATTTATTTTAAGATATTTTATATTTCATCCCTATACCTAAACCAGAAGAAGATACCACTAAAAAATAGAACCACAGGCCAATATACCTAATGAACATAGATGCAAAAATCCTTAGCAAAATACAAACAAATTCAATCCACAATACATTAAAAAAATCGTTCACCACCTTCAGGTGGAATTTATTCCTCATTTGCAAGGGTGGTACAATATTTGCAAATCAACATGGTGCATAAAATCAATGAGAAAGGTTTAAAACCAAATGATCATTTCTATAGGTGTAGAAAAGTAGAATATTCATGATTAAAACCCTCAACAAAGTGGGGTTACAGTGGGGTTACATAATAAAGGCTATCTATGAAAGTCCCACAGCTAAAATTATCTTTAATGGGGAAAACTGAGAGGTTTTCTCCCAAGGTCAGGAACAAAACAAGGATGTCCACTCTCACCACATTTATTCAATATAATACTGGAAGTCTTAGCCACAGCAGTCAGACAACAAAATGTAATAAAAGGCATTAAAACCAATAAGGAAGAAGTTAAACTTTCAGTATTTGCAGATGACATACTACTATGTGTAGAAAACCTGAAAGACTCCACCAAAAAATTACTAATACTGATACAAATTCAATAAAGTCACAGAATACAAAATCAATGTAGAGAAATTTGTTGCAATTCTATACAGTAATACTGAAATAGGCTAAAGAGAAATTAAGAAAACAATCCCATTTATAATTGCACAAAAAATAATAAGATACCTAGGAATAAACCTACTCAAAGAGGTAAAAGCCATGTACTCTGAAACCTATAAATGCTGATTAAAGAAATTGAAGATAACACAAAGAAATGGAAAGGCACTCCATGCTTATAGATTGAAGAACAAAATATTAAAATATTTATAATAACCAAAGAAATCGACACATTTAATGCAATCTCTATCAAAATACCAATAGCGTTTTCACAGAACTAGAACAAACAAATCTAAAATCCATATGGAACCTCAAAAGACTTAAAATAGCCAAAGCAATCTTGAAAAATAAAAGCCCCAAAACTGGAGGCATCACAATTCTAGACTTCAAGTTATATTACAATGCTGTAGCAATCAAAATTGGATGTTACTGAAAGAAAAGTAAGTACACAGATCAATGCCAAAGACTAGAAAATCCAAAAATAAACCCACAACTATATGGTCAATTAATCTTCAATGAAGAAGGAAAGAATATCCAATGGGAATAAGACAGTCTCTTCAACAAATGGTATTGAGAAAACTGGACAAAAATATGCAGAAGATTGAAACTGGACGACTTTATTACACCATACACAAAAATAAATTCAAGATGGATGAGTGACCCAAATGTGAGAGCTGAAACCATCAAAATCCTAGATGGGAGCATAGAGAGTAATTTCTCTCATATTGGCCATGGCAAAACTTTTTTAGATGTCTCCTGAGGCAAGAGAAAAAAAAAGCAGAACTAAACTATCGAAGTTACATCAAAATAAAAAGCTTCTGCATGCAAATAAAACAGTCTACTAAACTGAAAGACAGCCTATGGAATGGGAGAAGATATTTGCAAATAATGTGTCCAATAAAGGGTTAGTATCTGAAACATAAAGAAGTTATAATAGTCAAAACCCAAAAACAAATAATCCAACTAAAAATGGGCAGAGGGTATGAAAAAACAGTTTTTCCCAGAAAACATACAGATGGCCAGTAGACAAATGCTAAGATGTTCATCATCACTTACCATCAGATAAATGCAAATCAAAGCTACAACAAGATATCACCTCACAACTGTCAGGATGGCTAAAATCAATAACACAAGAACAGGTATTGATGATGATGTAGAGAAAAATAACCTTTATCATCTGTTGATGGGGATACAAACTGGAGCAGCCACTCTGGAAAAGAGTAGGGAGATTCATAAAAATTTTTAAAAATAGAAGTACCCTATGATCCAGCAACTGCACTACTGGATATTTACTCAAAGAATACACAAACACTAATCCAAAGGGATGCATCACCCCTGTTTATAGCTTCATTATTTAAAATAGCTATATTATGTCAGCAGCTCAAGTGTCCATCAATTGATCAATAGATGAATGGATAAGAAGATCAAACACACACACACACACACACACACACACACACACACACACACACACAGAGGAATATTATTCAGCCATAAAAAGAATGAAATCTTGTCAGTTGCAACATGGATGGATCTAGAGAGTAGACTATTGAACAAAATAAACAAATCAGAGAAAGACAAATACCATGTGATTTCACTCATATGTGGAATTTAAGAAACAAACTAAATGAGCAATGGGGAAAAAATAGAGGATAGATTCCTTTTTTGCATTTTGAGTAGGACAAAAAATGGTATTTTTCACAAAACACATTCATAATTTTTCCAGTTGGAAAATAAAAAGTTAGCTATATCTTAAGATTACATGAAAATATCTTAATATTAGTATCATATGTTTTAGATTTAATAAAAAATGTTAGTGTATTGTAACCCTGTTATATTAGTTTTTAAAGATAAGTATCAACATAATTCTAGAAAGTTACTTTTCACATGATAGTACCATATTTTCATCTCCATCAAAATACTTTTTGACTAAAATGTAGTAAAATGAATAACTTCACTATATGTTTCTCTATATATTTAATCTTATTTCATATACTATAATTAAGATATAGTGTTCAGACATGAAAATTGTATTATCCTAATCCTATTATCTCATTACAAGCTATTCTTTCACAGTTGTTAAGTTTTTTCAATGGTTATTATTATTTATTTTTCTAATAGGCTCTAATCAAGAAGCCTAAAATTAATATGGCTAAAAAAACTCATAGAAGTTTCTTTCTCAAATTACAACTTTTGAAATGAGTGGTCAGGATGTTGTAATGGCTCTACTCCACATGATTATTCAAGCATCTTAGTTTCTTCACTATGCTATTTTTTCACCTTTTGCTGGGGTATTGTCCATATTTACTTTTTTGATGATGGTTTCTGGAATGTTCAGAATCCATATCTCAAGAAAAGGAGAGACAAAACTCAGGGAGAAATTTTCTTTTAATCAAAGGAGGTGAAATAGTTACACAACTCTTACATTAACCTCTATTTGTGTGAACTTATGAATATGGTCAGGAGTAACAATTAAAAAAAAACAGAAAGAAAAATATAGTTTATATCTATATGGCCACAGACATAGATTAACTCTCTTACTACAGAAGAAAGAAGAGCAATTTTAATCAACATTTCCATAATTAATTATAAGATTTTCCAGAATTTAATCTTTTCATATTTAATTTAATACTAGAGAGTATAAATTATTTTGATACACATTATATTGAATATAATTACTTTAAATTAAGTCATTTATAGAAATTTTATTCTTACATTAAATCAGACACTGTACCTTTAGAAATTCTCTACCATGAAGATGTATACCATAAATTAATATTTTATATATGTATCTTTGAGCATAAAACAGGAAAGTTGAAAATCAGATAGATTTTTAAATTTGGGTTATATTAAGTTTAGATATCTCTGGCTTATATCTTTGGGGAGGTATTTTCTGATACTTCCCCAACAGTATTGGATTTTATTTATTTATTTATTTTATCAGCATAGGATCCTGGGGATAAGATGATTTCCTTGTATTCTCATATCAGTAAACAGTTCTTGTTTCTGTCCCTCTCTCCTTCAGCAGGAACATTCAAAGAATAACAGTTTCATCTTCTAAATAAAGTAATTTAGCAGATCCAGTTTTTATACTTTTCTCTTAAACACTAATAGTCTCTAAAGCCCCTAGTAACATGAATAAACTCCTCCATATCTTCAAGGCAGACATAATTCTACCTTGTAAAAGAAAAGTATAATGATTGTCTTGGTAGTGGAATCAAAAAAATTATTGCTACCTTATAATTTATCATGGCTTCAAATTTCATAAAGGGAAAGGGAGAAAAGAAAGGTAATTGCTTTGAGATTGTTTGATTACCTATTTTATAGTGTCAATAATAACAATAAAATATTTTATTTAAACATTCTAATTACTGTTGCTTTCTAAATGAGTTTAATCTCTTAACCTATTTATCACCATTCAATAATATCTATAGCTATTAAGTAAGAACTTTCAGATTTTCAGAAGCATAAATGCCTGTATTTTTATATCAGAAAGTTTTGGAATGCTCCAGGTTGGCAGAAATGTTTTTGTTTTGGGAGGATTTTTTTTTTCTTTGTCCAATGTGGAAAACTAAGTCCCTCAGTTGCCTTAGGTCATATATAATATCTCTGTGTTAGAATGTGCATGTTGTCAATGCCTTAAGGACAAAAATGATGTCTATTTCTGAATTTTTGCAACTTGATATATTCCAATGTCATAAAAATTGGGCAATCATAAAGAATATATGTTTCATTACAAAGTAAAATGTGCACCTGGAATAAAAAAATTCATGTAACACTATACACATTAAAAAAAACCCAACAACTCCTTAACCTCAAAGAGAAACACATTTCACTGATTGTCTTTTTTGTTCTTCAGTTATTTCTATAATACTAAATATGGGTTCATACATCTATTGTAACCTAGAAATTCTAAAAATTATTGAAAATATTTTTCTTTTTTTATTTAAATTCAATTGTTTAAGACATAGTACATCATTAGTTTCAGATGTGGTGTTCAATGATTCATCAGTTGTATGTAACACCCAGTACTCATCACTATTACTATACATTTATTTGATAAAGAAGTTATATGTAAATTTTAAAAATATTCTTATAATTTTATAATACAGTAACAACATAAATACTGAGCAAACTATTTCAAACATTTCACAAAAGGAGATATACAAATGGCCAATAAACTAAAAAGAATATTATTAAAGTTATTAGTTATTGGGCAATACAAAATTTAGCCACGATGAGATATTACTACACACCCCTTAGAAAAACAAAATTTTAAAATATGATGATCTCCAGGTGCTGGTGAGGCTATGGAGTGACTAGAATTTTCATATGCCTCTAGTAGAATAAAAATGCTAACAGTTTGAAAAGTGTTATTTAATAATATTAACATAAGCTTTGTTACAATCCAACAATTCCACATCTAGACATTTATACATGAGAAATAAGAAGAAACATCCAAATGAAATCTTGTACATGTACATAGTATTTGTATTCATAAAACAAACTAGAAAAAGTATATGTTTATTAACATATGAGTGGGTAAAAATTATAACATATTCACTCATTTGAATACTACTCAGCAATAAAAAGGACAAAAGTACCAAAATCAAATAATATGGAAGATTCTGAGAAATACTATTGATCAACAAAGCCATAAACAAAAGTATACACTATTTAAGTTCTTTTATACAACAATCTATAAAGGCGTATTTATTAAAACACGATAGAGATCAGTGCTTTCCTGGGTCAAGAAAATAGAGGATTCAGTGAGGATAGAGAGTAAAGAGAGTTTTGTAGCATTAAATCCTACTATATTTTGTTGTGGTTTCTCAGATGACTGAATTTGTCAAAACTCATTATTTATTGACACAGCATTTAATTAGTTGCTTACATTGGCCTCTATGTGGTAGGTACCTTGTTATAGGTCCCAAACACTGAACACTAATATTTTAAGGCAGACCATCAGTGCTTTGTGAAACAACTACTTAAATGGATATCATTACAGGTTATTCGGTCAAGAGTAGAATAACTTTTTAAGAATGTGATAGAAGGCTCTGTTGGTTAAGTGACTGCCTTCCGCTCAGGTCATGATCCTGGAGTCCCTGATTAAGCCTGGCAACAGGCTCCCTGCTCAGCAGGAAGCCTGCTTATCCCTCTCTCACTCCACCCTGCTTGTGTTCCCTCACTGGCTGTGTTTCTCTCTGTCAAATAAATAAATATTTTTTAAAAAGAGAATGTGATAGAAAAGTGGATTTTCTAGGCACAGGTCCTAAACAGTGTCAGAATCTGTCCATGCCCCTATACCAATCTTCATAATCATAATCCTTCCTAAACTTAGCCCTAACTTCAAAATAATTCTAAAAAAGATGTTGCAGGTTTGATAGCTCAATTTACATTATAATTTATCCACCCACAGGATTAGACTTTAAAATTTCAAGGCTCCATGAAATAAAGATTTATTTTAGAATAATCCTAGAAGCTTTTAGATTTCTTATACAGACCTTGAGCTAAAAATGTAAAACTCTCAGCCCATCATTTTCATTCCCCAAATTCTGTAGAATGTATTGTAAATAGGAGCAACCAATCAACATTTTTAACTCCTCGTTTCTATTAAGTGTTTTAAGGCAGCGCATACTTAATCACCCAAAGTATTCTTTCTATCTTCACTTGATGATAGATAACAGAATTTTACCAGTGCATGTCATGGACTAACTACTCCTTAGTAGTTAGTATAACTAGTTAGTAGAACCAGGAAAATAAATAACTTTAACCAGATTAGAGAAACAGTTTCTCATAACAGACCAAATTAGGAAAATCATTCTTAAGATTCTGTTCCTCTGCAAACATTTCTGGTGTCACAATTTCTGTACCAGCCAAAGATGATGAACAGATAACATATATATGCACTGTCTGAGCATGTTCTTCAGTATTACATAAACTTTATAGATCTATCACTATGTATAATCTACTTTATATTCCAAGTTTCTTCTTTCTTATATAAACTCATATGTAGATGACAGAATATCTTGTAAGATTGTTCAGAAATTAATGTTAGACTACATAATGAGCATTCATCTTGCTACCACAAGTTATTAGAAAATTTATTGATGTCAACATATTAATAGCATATCTTTCTAAGTAATACACATAATATCCTGAAATTAGTGACTTCTTTTTCATTTTGCATGATGCACAGTCTGATTTTTATAACAAATATATGATACATTTCCACTATTTAAACAGGAAGCCCATAGTTCTTTTTGCCTAGACAAATGTGCAAACTCTACTAACACATTTTCTGCAATGAAATCTAACATGGTGAGTGAGAGTGGAAGTGGGATAAAATATATAATTATAATTTTGATTATGATGCACAGTGAATTTCACAAGTTTTATTTCCAGAATGATTCTGTGAAGTTAAATGACCTTGCAGTGGACTATTGAGGATAAGTACACATCTTTTATAACATTGTGCAGTTATTAAAACCACCCTGAATATCCCTCATAATAGGAAAATGTTATCCCTTCCCCTTGATACCTCTTTTCTATAAGAGTTTGGGCTGTTTGTCTCGAACCTCCCAACTAACTCTGTGATAGAGATATTATCCATGTTAAGAACATTCAAATCCAGTCTAGTCAGGTGTACCCTGATATTATTACAGTCTGTGGCAAGGCCACTTATTTTTTTTTTTTTTAAGATTTTATTTATTTGACAGAGAGAAACACAGCCAGAGAGGGAACACAAGCAGGGGGAGTGAGAGAGGGAGAAGCAGGCTTCCTGCTGAGCAGGGAGCCCGATGTGGGACTCGATTCCGGGTCTCCGGGACCATGACCTGAGCCGAATGCAGTCGCCCAACCAACTGAGCCACCCAGGCGCCCCAAGGTCACTTATTTAAAAATTATTCCTCAAACCTGCTCCTATATGGAGTTTCTGAATATATGCAGACTTATTTTGCAGTAGAGAAGCTATGTGAAATACTTGGAATATAAAATAAAATATAACTAAAGGTATTGCAAATATTAATTATGTTAAATCTAAATGATTGTATTATATATACATTCACTTGTTTACAAAATTAATTAGAAAATATTCTACCAGTGTCTAGGTACATATTGCAAAAATAGGGAAAACCATGATATCACCAATGTTTACTGAGGGCATGTTATAACAATCTAAGTGTATAATAATGTGTCAGGAATATAGTATTGTGATTCTATGAATTTTAGGTGAATGTGTATTATAACTAATAAAGCTACTAATATTTGCAGAACAGTATTTATGAAATACTAACTGAATACCTTCAAAACATAACTAATTAAGTCTATAGTAAGAGTTAAATATAAGACATAAACATACCTGTGTATGTAACTGTATACACACACACACAGAGGAATATTATTCAGCCATAAAAATAAATAAAATCTTAATATTTGCAGCAACATGGATGGATCTAGAGATTATAATGCTAAATGAAATAAGACA
Organism: Spilogale gracilis; assembly: GCA_004023965.1. NCBI lineage: Eukaryota > Metazoa > Chordata > Mammalia > Carnivora > Mephitidae > Spilogale > Spilogale gracilis. The sequence continues at coordinate 16,046 of PITA01012088.1, read as the reverse complement.
GTTGGAGAAAGACAAATCATACTATATGATTGCCTCGGCCCGCGAGGCAATCAACGGGGTCCGCCGAGACACCTGTAACGGATGAAAGGGATGGGACAGGAGGCGCGAAAGAATGGCAGCAAGACAGGATTCTGATCAAGCTGCAAAGTTTATTAAAACACGAAGGGGTTATATAGGCAAGGGATAGGGGAAGTACGCCCGATAGGTTGCTTTCAGGCGTGCTC
>PITA01012088.1:0-15722 GCA_004023965.1 Spilogale gracilis | reverse complement strand
AACATATGATTTCAGTCATATGTGGAATTTAAAAAACAAAACAAATGAACAAAGGAAAGTAGAAAGTGAAACCAAAAAACAGACTCTTAACTATAGAGAATAGAGAACAAGTGGATGATTATAGAGGGGAGGTGGGCGGGGGATAGGTGAAATATGTGAAGGGAATTAAGAGTACAATTAGCACCAGGAGGACTGACTAATCAATCTATAGCTTTATTGAATCACCATATTGTACACCTGAAACTAATATAACATTGTATGTTTGTTCCATTGGCATAAAAATAAAAATAAAATAAAATGCAAAGGATTGATTTAAATATCTATTCCAGTGTAAGCTATAGCCATTTGAGAACCTTAATAAATTCAGTTAGAAATTAATCACCTATTCTGTAAGAATGTAGCAATATTGTTTCTCTAATTCATTTTCATCTGTGTACCATTATTTTTATTTATGCCTTAACTTTGAAGGTTGCCACTTAAACATAAAGGTAATTTATGTTTTATATACTTTTTCTGTTCTTGAGAAACCATATTTCCTCCCATTAAAATAAAAGAGTTTACTGGAGAATAATAGATCTTATCACCTTTGACAAATCACTAAATTTTTTTAAAAGATTTTATTTATTTATTTGACAGAGAGAAACACAACGAGAGAGGGAACACAAGCAGGCAGAGTGAGAGAGGGAGAAGTAGGCTTCCCGCTGAGCAGGGAGCCCGATGTGGGGCTCGATCCCGGGTCTCCAGGATCATGACCTGAGCCGAAGGCAGTTGCTTAACCAACTGAGCCACCCAGGCGCCCCAACAAATCACTAAAATTAAAAAAAAAGGTGTATTTAATATCACTCTTCTGAAAAAGAGAATTTAAACTTGCCATGTCTAAGGCAATTAAAATTAACATTTCACACTCAGAAAGTTAAACAATACTTTCTACATCATTTTTTTTCTCAGATCTTGGGTTATTGGTTTAATACCAATGGATGAAAGAATAGAGATGAAATTGTAATTCAATTATATTATTTCTTTCCTTATAAAATAGAAAAAAAACCTAGTGTATCATTAAATGATAAAATATAATAAAGTGTTTATTAATCAATGGAATGATGGATTATAAGATGTTATGTCAGCCTTTAATGGTTTTTAATTGAAAGCAGCAGCTGGACCTGCTGGTTGTACTTTTTTTTTTTTAATATTTTATTTATTTATTTGACAGAGAGAAACACAGCCAGAGAGGGAACACAAGCAGGGGGAGTGAGAGAGGGAGAAGCAGGCTTCCTGCTGAGCAGGGAGCCTGATATGGGGCTCAATCTTGGGTCTCCAGGATCATGACCTGAGCCAAAGGCAGTCGCTTAACCAACTGAGCTACACAGGTGCCCCTGGACCTACAGGCTGTTCTTGATAGCAGCAGCTGGGCTGCAGTTCCTTCAATTGCCATCAACTCACCGTCGCCTCAGAATCTGCTCTCTAGGTCACCTGACATATGAAAATGAACCATGACAAACACATATATCTAAAATTCATTCTTTGCAACTGTAGTATATATTTCCTTCACTACATAAACCTTTTAATCAGTCAATGAGCCATGCACAAGTGACAATTTTCATGATTATTTCCATGGTTAGGTTTTCCAGTTCTATAATTTTAATATACATGGGAAGTTATAGAATGTACTGTTCTGCATTCAGCTTCTTTCACTCAACATGTATGGGAGATCCATCCATGCTGTTGACAGTCTAAGTTCCATGTTACTTTGTAATGTTATACTGTATTACACTGTATGACTATAACATATGCATTTTTTAATTCTTTCACCTGTTAATAGACTTGTTTATTGCTTCCAGTTTGGGGATTTTATGAATAAGCTGCTACAAAAATCCATGTAGAATTTATTTGTATATGCTTTTGTTTCTTTTAGTAAAAATGTAAAGTGAAGTTGCTGAAACAAGTCCCAGGTCTTTTCCATATTGTACAGGAGATTGTTTGTCTTCTCTATATGACATAGAATTCTTTGTTGACAGTATATTTTTTTGTACTTTACAAATGTTGTCCCATTGGCTTTCTCCTTTGTTAAGGAAAACAATTTTTTTGGTATATAATTGTTCTCTGGTATGTAGTAATAGTCTTTTATTTCTGACAGCTTTCAAAATTTTCATTGTCTTGATTTTTCAGCAATTTGAGTATAATTCAGGTGAATGTGATTTTCTTTGTTTTACGTTGATTGAAGCTCATTGACCTTGGATCAGTAAGTGTGGGGTTCTCACATATTTTGAAAATTTGAAGCCATTATCTTTTTTTATTAACCTGCCTCATTATTTCTCATCGTTCCCTTAACTCCAGTTGTATGCATGCTGACTGTTTCAAATTGCACTGCAGGAAATTGAGAGTCTATTCATTTTTAAAGCTTTTCTCTCTCTCTCTTTCTCTCTCTCTTTCTCTCTCTCTCTCTCTCTCTGTCTCTCTCTCTCTCTCTCTCTCTTTCTCTTGTTCCTGGTTTTAAAATTTCTGTGGTCTGCCTTGGATTACAAGATAACAAGACTGTTACATTGGATAACAGTCACATTTTTGTGCAATCTACAATAGGATGTCAAGCCCATCCACTTTGATATTTTACTTCTCAGTTCTAGCATTTCCATTTCCTTCTTTTGCATTACACTCATTCCACAATTGTGATTAACTCACATGTTTATTCAGAGTGACTGTATTGTCCATTGAATTCTTCAGCCTCCTTAAAATAAGTGCTTCAAATTCTCTATTTGTAAATTCCAATATCTCATGGGTTGTTTTTTTGTTTTTTAAAGATTTTATTTATTTGACAGAGAGAAACACAGCCAGAGAGGGAACACAAGCAGGGGGAGTGAGAGAGGGAGAAGCAGGCTTCCCACCAAGCAGGAAGCCCGATATGGGACTCGATCCCGGGTCTCCGGGATCATGACCTGAGCCGAAGGCAGTCACTGACCAACTGAGCCATCCAGGCTCCCTCATGGGTTTTTTTTTTAATTCACTTATTTTTCTCTTGAATATTGATTACATTTTCCTGTTTCTTCACAAGGCAAACTCTGATTGTATACTGGATGTTCTAGATGCTTGGCTGTTGAAACTCTGGATTTTGCTTAATTCTTTCAGCTTTCTAGCTATTATTCTCTGCCACTGGGTTCTCTGAAATATCCCGCCTTTATATGTAAATCAGGATCATTTAAAGATGTGAAGGGAGTCTACACACATTTTGGAGACTTTCTCTGTAATTCCTTTTTCAGGGTGTTTATACCACATAGTCCAGCTGTTCTCTTGTGTTAACTTCGTCCTCCAATTCCTTAAGGTGGTACGCTGCAGATTCCTATTAGGCTTCCACACATCTTGCATGGCTTCTCAGGGTGGCCTCAAAGAAAAAAATCTGCATACATGATCATTCTGGCAATTATAAGTCCAATCTTTAAATATCATCTCTTCCCCAATCTCTACCTTTTTTTCTGCCTCATAACTCTTACCTGTAGGAAGATTAAATACTATCTCATCCACCATTACCAGGTACTGAAATGCTCCTTCTTTATAGTTAAAATATTCATAGACAAAAATAGTACTAAAGAACCTGGAAAAATAGGATTTTATAGAAAAATTCAGTGGGAAAGATACGGGAAAAGAAAGCATACCCCTTTAGGTGAGGAAAGTTTCTCATTTCCCCAAACTTTATTTGTTACTGTAACCAGTTGTTTATTTACTTATTAGGAAGGAGACATAGATGGAGGAAGAGAAGGGAGTGTTACAAAAAGATTCTTCAGGAATACCTCTATGTTTAGATATGCTAGTCTATTTAATGATTTTTAATTGTATCAGTGTCTGGAAATACAAGAAACAAGATAGAATAACTGTCTATAGGAAAAGTGTTGTCTTATAGAGGAAAAGAGAACAAAATGGTATTAAGTGTTACATATATTAATATTGCCTATATAGCATACAGTATGGAAAATTAATGTGAATGATTTATTCTTATAAAGATGAATGGCTGTCCCTAAGTTATCATAGATGAGTTGGTGGAGGATTTACGTTACATAGTATTATTAGGTATTTCCTTGAGAGGATGTGACAAAGAAATTATAGTTTGAAAAATAAGCATGAACAAACTTAGAAAGCCCTGAAAATAAACATAATATTCAATGAACAGTAAGTAAATTTCTCACTCTTGAAATATAGAGAAAGCTAGGTTGAGGAAAAGCTACAGTGATTTCTAGGGACCATATCAGGGAGATCTGGGAAATGTTTTTGTGCCAAGCTAAACTGTTTGAACTTTATTAGGCAGTAGTGGTCTATTGTAGAAGTTCGAACAGGTAAATGCTATGATTACATCTGTCCTTTAGAATGATCCATCTGGCATGGTTTGGAGAATGAATTGAAAGGTGGTGGATTTAGAGACAGAAAAGCTAGTAAGGATGCATTTCTAACAAGCCCAATAAGAGATGGTGATGGCTTGAATGCAGGCAGTGTCAATGTGAATGTGGGGGATAAAGTCATTCCTGGAGTCAAGGAGATAGAATTAAGATAATACCAATTAGATGTCCCAGGCAAGATAAAAGGGAAAATCAAAGCTAAGACCCCTAGTTTTGGGGTTAGTGATTGAATAGAACATGAAAAATCCATATATTTCTTCTCTTTCCCTCTCTCTCTCTCTCTCTCTCTCTCTCTCTCTCTCTCTCTCTCTCCCTCCTTTAAGCTACCTGAGAGATCTGCTAATCAGTTCCAGTTCTGAAGATTTCTTTCATTTGGGTGTCTTATCTTTTAGCTATCTTAAAATTCAAAATATCTTTACTAGTTTTTACTTAGAAGCAGAATAGCTTTTATATTCCAAAATATCTTTAGTAGTTTCAACTTAAGAGTAGAAAAAAAGGGGTGCCTGCGTGGCTCAGTTGGTTAAGCGACTGCCTTCGGCTCAGGTCATGATCCTGGAGACCGGGGATTGAGCCCCACATCAGGCTCCCTGCTTGGCAGGAAGCCTGCTTCTCCTTCTCTCACTCCCCCTGCCTGTGTTCCCTCTCTAGCTGTGTTTCTCGCTATCAAATAAATAAAATATTAAAAAAAAAAAGAGTAGAAAAAAACCCACAAAATCACATTTTCATAGAACTGTACAGAAATAGGTTTACATTGTCATCAGTAAGGAGATTATAGATACATGAACAGACTAAAGTTATTTAAATTTATCCATATGTCCCTCTAAGTATTTCAGAAAATAATATTTATTTTACTTCAAAAATCAAGAATTTTCATTGGGTAAGAATCTATTTTTAAAAGTCTTTATATTTAGGGGCGCCTGGGTGGCTCAGTTGGTTAAGCAACTGCCTTCAGCTCAGGTCATGATCCCGGAGACCCGGGATCAAGCCCCACATCGGGCTTCCTGCTCGGCGGGAAACCTGCTTCTCCCTCTCTCAGTCCCTCTGCTTGTGTTCCCTCTCTGGCTGTGTTTCTCTCTGTGAAATAAATAAATAAAATCTTTAAAAAAAAAAAAAAGATAGCCATTTAAAAAAAAAAGTCTTTATATTTAAAAGTAATTGCTATACAAAACACTTAGAACCACCTTTGGTACATCAGATGCACCCAATAGGCATTTGATAAATGATTGCTGTAGTTAATGAAAATAGTTATATTTTGAAAGCATAGGTTTTCAAAGTTGTAGCAAATACTCAGTAAAATACAAAGTGAAAACAGTAGTTTTCCATTCAGTCTTACCATTTTGAAAAAAAAATCCTTGCATAAAAATCTTTTTTAGCAAAGGTATATTTATAAAATTAAAAGGTATGTTCTTTTAGATAGTCTGATTTTTAAAAAATATTTATGAAAATTTTCCAAAATGCCAAAAATTTGATATAATTTTGCAATAAAATTTCATATATATGTATATAGCAGTATTTTTATAATGTACTCTAAATAGAGAGATTTCTCTCAAATCTAGTAGTAATATTGAATAAATTGGCTCAACTCCCACATTTTATAGATGGTTTTTCTTCTTGGGCTTCCATAGGGATACTGACACTGAAAACAGCAATTTTTTCAGAATAGAGTTTATATTTATTCAGTATTCATAGGTTCAGATTGATTTGTTCGGCTATTTGAACATCTCCATTCTGAAAAATAAATGTACTTTGCTAAGACCCCTGATTAATAAGGTTCAAGGTTACATACTGCTAGGTCCCTGGAGCTCCTGCGGAGAGAGTGATGATGTTGGCAGGCAACTGCATATCCCATCCACTGCATATCTGCATATCTCTGACTCTAGAGCAGCCTAGGATAGCCATGCATGTAACATTGGTGTCCATATTTTTCATTTGGACTGAGACATCCATTTTGCAAGCTCTGATTCTCAGTTTCACCTGACTAAAATGAAGCTCCCAAAGCTTAGTGCATTAATAATGCTAATTTAATTGAAATTTTTTAAAAAAGATGTATCTTTTATCAAATTATGGCTCAAACAGGGGCAGTCTTAAGCTCATAACACTAACAATTTCTTAAATTCGGCAGATGTTTTAGAAATTACAATAATATTTTGACCAGTGATCCATCCTACAGCTTGGATTATTTGTTAAGATATTTTATCCTATATAAGATAAGGTAATGGAATATTACCATATATTAACAAATCACTTAATCTATTAATTTTGTATTTTATACCAGTTGGCAAATGTTTTAATTATAACTTTTGATGCATGAATATTGATGCTAAATTTGCCCTTTAAAAGTAAATATTGTTAACTTACCGTGATGTATTTTCAAAAAATATTTTTCCCTACAAGCTTATCTAACCTTTTAGTTTGTCACAATTCACAATTCAAGAAAAGACAGATATTTTCCTTGCTATCACACATAGCTCAGGCTCTGCTGCATTCATTTCATTACAAGAAAGAATCTCTCTCAATATACATACAATTTATACTGTTTATAGTATTAGGAAAGAAAAAGCACAGAAAAATATTGTTAGAAATGAATTCAAAATAATGTTAGATATACTATAGGTCTGGTCAATTATGGAAATTCATCTTAAAAATTACCTCATTATTTTTGACATCCCACACAATATTTCTCAGTTATCATAGGTAGGCAGAATCAGTCATTTATTCCTCAAACAATTGTGGATTAGCTTCTATATTCCAAAAAGTAAATACTAAGGCAAGGGAAAATACAGAATAAGATCAAAGCCTGTTTTCAGGAACATAATAGTCCACAAGTGAGAAACATAATGTATGTCAATAATACTGCAAATTATCATAACAATGGCAAGAGAAATAAGTAGAGATTATGGTGCAATATCAAAGGAAATAGCAGATAACTTTCCCATAGAGATTCAGAAAAGGTGTTAAATAGAGGTTTATACGTAAACGAGTCTTGAAAATTGATTATGTGCTTGCATGGTAGGAAATAAATGAAGCGCCTTCCAGGCTGATGAACAGCATGAGGAAATGAGAGGTGTGCAATGGTATAGTGTGATTCCCTCAATATGACAGTGGTAGAACTCAAGGGTAGTTACATGATTATCATATGAATTATGATTTAATAAGCAAACCAGTGATTATCTTGGTATCCTTAGAAATCAATATATCAGAAAATCATTTGTAATACTGTTTATAATCATTTTATACCCATTGGAAAAATGTTATAACTCATAGAATTTCATGAAATGCATTATTTATTATAAAATAATTCTTCCTGTAATTAAGTACACATTTTAAGTACTTTCTTAGTAAAACTGCCTCAAATTAAAATGAATATAGCATTCTTTTTTTTTTTAATTTTATTCATTTATTTGACACAGAGAAACACAGTGAAAGAAGGAACACAAGCAGGGGGAGCGAGAGAGGGAGAAGCAGGCTTTCTGTGGAGCAGGGAGCCCAGAGTGGGGCTCCATGAAGGCAGTTGCTTATCAACTGAGTCACCCGGGTGCCCCTATAGCATCATTTTTAAAGATAGTATTTACCAAATCATCCTTTGAATTTGGAAACATTATTCTTGGAAGAGAGTAGAATAATAGACTAGAAGGGAAAAGATATTTGATAATGTTATAAACTATTGAACTTAAGGGAAAAACAAGAATTCACTGGTAAAGAAGGAATCACATTTTGTTAACGTTTTCCTTCTTTCAAGATTAGACCCTCAAGGGTTGCCTGGATGGCTTAGTCCTTAAGCGTCTGCCTTGGGCTCAGGTCATGATCCCAAAGTCCTGGGATCCAGGCCTGCATCGGGGCACCCTGCTTCTCCCTCTCTCACTACCCCTGCTTGTGTTCCCTCTCTAGCTGTGTTTCTCTCTGTCAAATTAATTAAAAAAATATTCAAAAAAAATTAGATCCTCAAACCCTATATTTCTTAGGGATATGATATGGTTCAGCATCCAAAATCTGCCACAAAAGAATGTGAGGTATCTTTCTGTTATGAATTATTTACACTTAAATTTGATTATTTAAAGTTCATTAAGTTTTATATTATGTATCCCCTTCAATACTTAGAATGACCTCATGGGTTAACTATGCTTTTATCCTATACAAAAGGGAATTAATTTTCAAAAGAGATGAGTGTATGATTGAAGGGTACATGTGGAGGGATGCTTTGAATCCAGTATTTCTAAATTCAAGTTCAATAGTATTTGTTTGTTTTAATATATATGACATTTGTCTTCTCAGTGTCCCAGGAGATTTCTCAGCTCAACAGTGCTACCACTCCACAGGATGGTATCTAACCTAGATTTCTCCTTCAATTAATAATTAATTCATAGGCTCTATCTTATTCTTTCTCCAATTCAGAGCCTGTTCATGTCATGTCTTATTCACATGTATTCTCATTCCTTTTTATTTTTTTAAGATCTAGTTATTTCTGAGAGAGAGAGAGAGAGAGAGAGAGAGAGAGAGAGAGAGAGAAGGTACATGCATGAGCAAAGGAGGAGCAGAGGGAAAGGGAAAGAGAGAGAAACTCCAGTAAGACTCCCTGCTGAGTGCAGAACCCATTGCAAGGATCCATCTCATGACCCTGAGATCATGACCTGAAGTGAAATCAAGAGTCAGACACTTAACTGACTGAGCCATCCAGTTACTCATGCAGTCTCATTTCTTTGTATTGTGAAGAGATCTAATAAACTAACTTATTGCAAGACACTAAGGACTGATAGCTAAATATCACAAGTAAATACACATTTCCAGCCATACTTGTATGTCAGAGTGATTGAAGTAGATGTCTACATAATTCTAACATAATAAGCATGTTACATTTCAAATTGAGTTTTATCTTCTTTAATAAATATGAGGATCTCTAGGTCTTATTGTGGTTTCTTTGGTATTTCCCATTTCTTTAAATTGTAACCATGATGATAAGCAGAAAATTACAAATATTGGGAATGGGTAAATCCAATAATTTGCCTATATTGCAGTGGTTTATATATTGCCCATGAGACTTTAAGACCATTTCCTAATGTCTATAGTTTTCAGAACAGGTTAAGCTAATTTACACAATTTCTGCTACATGACCTCTTCCCTGTGGCCTGTTAACAAAACTGATCTGAAACTTAAAGTTCTGTATCTGAGGACCAAAAGGTGTAAGATAAGTAACAAGCATTGAAATTCATCCCTTATATTTCACTCTCCTGGTATTTAGTAATGGAGAATTTAAAGTTTATGGAGTAAAAGTGTTACAGATTTTGGATACTTCTGAAATATTAAGCAGACTCTTTTCTTTCAAATAATAATATACACTATTTCTTTTTAAATACTGCATGCTAACTTAAATGACAGGCACTGTGATAAGTAATTTATATATTCAAAAGATCCCTTTGTGAATCTAATCTATATAAATAAAGAAACAATGTCTTCAACAGGTTTGATGATAGGTCCAAGGTCACACATATTATGAGTAGCAGAAATCTGAGCCAGTCTATTTTCAAAAGCCAAGAGTTTAATCACTATATATGCTGCCTCAGGTTCAGTTCTGTTACTACCACAGTAAAGACAGATCTCAAAGCCTATTTTGTGGCAAGCAGCCCTTTCTGAATTTCTTCAAGCAATACACCTTTGTTTAGAATCCTAATTGTTTTGTCATGGGGTTTGCAGAGCACCAGAGAGAGTGATCATCTGAAAACATGTTTGAAGTTCTCTAAAATACTCTCATTTTAGTGTACTTGCATGTTGTACATTAAAACAATAGACTTATAATAATTATAACCAAAACAACAACCACAGTAATACTGACACAAATATGAAACTTAAATTATTCCATAGGTAATTTTGCATGCAACATCTTGCTTAAATTATACAGTTATCACAGGAGGCAAATATTGTTTTTATCTTTCTATTATAGATAAAGATATTTTTTTTTGTGTGTGTGTGTTTGCAAAAGTTTTATTTCAAAGGGTCAAAAATAAACATTGCACATACACACCAGAGAAAATCCACCAATATTTATGTTCTCCAGGGCACACCTTCAGTACATGGCACCTTCATCTTCTTTATTTAGAAAATAAACTGTTATTGGTCCATAACTGGTATGTACAGTCTCTGTGACTCTAGCAAATAACCAGGAGCCAAGTCCATATAATAAGGTTGGAATACCCAGATTGACGACCTTGAGCGCCGTGAAGAACCGGTCCTGCCCGGCCAGGTCCTGCCAGGGGGCCTTGGAGCAGTGGTACTTGATGAAGGGGAAGCAGCCGGTACGCAGGACGTGGTAGTTGGCGCCCTGCACGGGCCAGTTGAAGTGCGAGAGGCCGAACTGCTCGTTGCGGACGGCGCTGTAGGGCACGCAGAAGGAGGTCCAGTGCGGCAGGCGCCGCTGCAGCAGGTGCCGCGTCAGCACCTCCGAGGCGCGGGGCTTCGGGCGGGAGGCGGCGCCCGAGGCCCAGGGCCCGCACAGCAGCAGCCGGAGCGCGGCCTCGTGGGCCCTCCGCAGGGGCTCCATGGACGGCCTCGCTCGCGTCCCCGCCCCTCAGCGGCCCGATAAAGATATTTTGAAAAGTTATTATTTCAGTCATCAAAGTTCAATGGCTCAAAGATTTCACAGTGGTTTCAGCCAAAGCAGAGAAAACTTTCCTATTCTACAGCAACTGACTGAACTGAGGTTTCCTTATATTCTTCATTCCCTAATCTGCATTTGTCTATATCCTCAGCTGAAATGATATTAAAATTTATAATCTCAGAAATAATATTTTTTTAATTTTTCTGTATTCAAAGAATGAATGTCTTCAGTCTTCATAAATTGAGTTTCTTCTTCATTTTTTTTCTTCATAAAATCATTGCACAATGTAAACCATTTATTATTTGGCCAGAAGACACTTTCCCTTATTTATTTTTTATTTTAATTTTTTTTTGCTTTTAGTTGGGAGTTTGGATACATGCTTCTGTTCAGCAAAACAATGACTTAAGGCATTTGTGTTTATGTGTATGTGATTTGTGTTCTTGTGCTTTATAATAAACCCTAAGGGTTTTTAAGCACTGGGGCATAAAACAATAACATACATTTTTATTTTATATGATTTCTCTATCAGAAATAATCAAGCATAAAACCAAAGTGAATGATAACATCTAAAACACAACTCATTTTTTCCTTAAGGTTCTATGGGGAGAAACATTTTGATGAAACTGTGAGAAAAATGCTCACCTTGCTTATCTGTGAATTCATTTTGAAAAATCTTGAAATATGCAGCCATATAGAGCTTTTGTCACATAGGAAAGATGAAAACTAATATTCTCCTAGTATTGGAAAAATAGATCTTCATCCAAATCTGTGTACTTTATCCCTTTATAAATAACATGATGAAGTAGTTCCAATGAATAAGAGTATCAATATGTGTGTTTTACACATCACATACACTGGGTTCTACATTATAGAATCTTCTTAAGATGATAAATTATGGCATATTTGAGTGGCTCAGTCAGTTAAGCATCTGACTCTTGATTTTGGCTCAGGTCATGATCTCAGGGTCTGGGGACTGAGCCCTCTGTTGGTCTCTGTGCTCAGCAGGGATTTTGCTTGAGATTGTATTCCTCTCCCTCTACCTCTCCCCCAAACATGCTCTCTCTTTCTTTCTCTCTCTCTAAAATAAATAAATATTTTAAAAAAGAATACAACAAATTATGTGATAGAATTAACCATTTTTCAGTTGTCTGCTACCTCAATAATTAAATATGTACTTATTACAAACTCACTTGAAGATAATTATACACATTATTAGAAATTTAATGATTAAAAGACATAAGCTTATTGGGAATATGAGATCCAGGAAATAGAAATTATTTTATTCTAAATTGCTTTAAGAATGAAAGAAGAGCAAAATATCACATATTTTGACAATCAATTGTCATGTCATAACAGAATAAAATAATAAATTGTCAAGGAAATCCTACTGAATATATGAGGATGTTGGATGAAAAGACTCACTATATCTTAAAGTTTTGTTCTCATAAAGAAATTATCTGGGAAACTAATCAATAAACTTATTCTTAAAGACAGAGTATCACTAATCTTTATTGTATATAACTCAGGAAAGAGTCACTTAAATGGTAAATTTATCTAATAATAACGTTTATGCAACTCATTTAAAAATTGTGTATTTTACCAGATGTAATAGATTTCCATAAAAAATAATGGTTTCTTAATTCAATTATGGAAATCACAAGTATTAGAATAGCTCAAATTGTGGGATAAAGAAGTTAGCATTTCTCAATTGTTTTTTCTTTTATGAAAGAAAATGTTTAAAATATTTTTTGCTATAATATTTTTCTGAACACTTACAGTTTATCTTATGCTTAAATAACTATTTCAACCAAAATCTTGGACTACAGATTTAGGTCCTTCAATTTGTGGATAATACTGTAGAAAAAAATCTAATAATCAAACTGTCTTTTGCCAACAATAGTCCAATACAACTTTTAGAAAGAGTCTAGGTTCATTTTTCAATTTGAGTATCTTAATATTCATAAAAAGAGTATGGACAAAAGGTAGTGAACATTAAAATTCCATGATACAATTTACTTATCTGTACCATACTGATTTATAAAAACAAGAAAATTTCTTATGCCTTAGCCTGATATAATCTAACACACTCTCCAGTTAAGATTTATTTATGAAGTAACATATGGTATGTCTTCAGTAAATTTTTCTTAGCATGTATGCTTAGCATGTGAGAATAATTAATGAAAAATCACATTTGAAGCTCTGAGCAAAAATACCAATATACCAAAATATCATAATTATGCTTTTTATTTATTATATATTATTATATTTTAAATGAAAGAAACTAATACTAAAAATGATTAGTTGAGAAATTAGGATATAATTGTACTTTTGTAATGAAGTGGATAATACTAAACAGTTTATAAAGTGAAATAAATTGATGATAGAATACACTTGGAATAATTGTTCTCCAGGGGGGTGGCTGAGTGGCACAATCTGTTAAGCATTTGACTTTTGGTTTCAGTTCAGGTCATGAACTCAGGGTCATGATCTCAAGGTCATGAGGTCAGAGCCTCACGTCAGCTTGGAGTCTGCTAGGGACTCTGCTTTCTGCCTCTCTCACATGCTCTCTCTCTCTTTCTAAAATAAATAAATCTTAAAGGAGAAAAGAATAATCATTCTACAGTGCAATTTTTATTTAGTAGAGTTATTTTTGTAGTTTTTTGGCATGGTAAAATACCTTTTATTTTTTTTTTTAAGATTTTATTTATTTATGTGACAGAGAAAAACACAGCTAGAGAGGGAACCCAAGTAGAGGGACTGAGAGAGGGAGAAGCAGGCTTCCAATTGTGGGGCTCAATCCCAGGTCTCCAGGATCATGACCTGAGCTGAAAGCAGTTGCTTAGCCAACTGAGCCACCCAGGTGCCCCGTAAAATACCTTTTTTAATTGAAGTATAATTAACATTAGTTTCATATATACATCATAATGATTCAGTATTTACATATACTATGAAATGATCATGATCCCTACAGTAAGTCTAGTTACTGTTTGTCACGGTACAAAATTATCACAATATTATCGACTATATTCCCTATGCTGTATACTGAAATATTTTTGATCTATTTTCTAAATCACTTTATATTTTATTATGCTCTGGCAATATAACAACTGAAAAAGTCAAATTTAATATCTTATTTAAAAATATATCACTGCAGGGGGGGTCAAGATGGTGGAAGGCCAGGTGACCTCATTTCGGGGAGTTCCCTGAAGAGAGCTGAATTCCAGCAAAAAAAACACTACACGACCACCGTGAATACCCATGAAACCAGCCTAAAATGTGATATTTCCCACTTCTGGACCTCCACGAGAGACAAAGAACATTGGCAAAAAGGTACAAACAAATTGGAGGGTCTGGAGGCTTGCCCCCAGAGACAGGGGAGTGGGGGAGGAAGCCCGCAGAGCTGAACCATTGAAAACAAATACCCGAAAACGAAAGTGCTCTGTGAGTGAGGAATAACAGCAGATTACGGCCTGAATCGGGGCTAGAAAGAAGCTAAACACAGCTAAGCCCGGGGCAAGGCAAGGAGACTTTTTAAAATCTTTTATTTTCTTTCTTCCCCCCCCCCTCCCGCTGCCCGGACTCCCTCCGCCCAGCGGGCCCTGGCCCTGGGGAGTGCAGCCGCCCACCTCCGCCCCGGCGGGCCCCGGAGCCACCTGCCTCCGCCTGAGCCGCCACAACTGCCGGGAAAGCAGCGGGAGTGGATTCTATTCTGCCCTTCTCTCCCGTTTCTCTCCACACCTTGGGCCGCGTGTAGACCCCCCCCAGGGAAGACGTTTTTTACAGACTTTCCTGGGACCTGAGAGGCCCCAGGTCCCAGGGCGCAGACAAAGTCTTGCGATCCAAAAGGAGTTGTGGCTTTGAGGTGCGGGAGTGAAACGACAAGCGGGGACGGGGACAGAAATCAATACAACGTCTGCACCAGCCCGACTGTGACAGACTGCCAACTGGGAGGCTGGAAAGAGCCCCTCCCTGTGTAGAGGCTCGCTCTGGGAGGAAGGTCTGGGCACAGACATCCTGCTCCGACTTGACTTCCTCAACTGCTGAAAAAAGACACAAAAGAACAATGCTCCACTACCAGAGAATTGCAGCCTGATAGTCTGGTTGCCATTGAGACAGGCCTCTAGCAGGGGGGCCGAGAGACTCAGCCTAGGTAGAAGGACTGAAAGGGAACAACACGCCCCGACCCCAGAAAGCACACCAGAAGCTCAGGAGGACAACATTCCAATGGAAAACCCCAAATCGGGGGAAAGGCAATTTATTAAACTCCTGCACTGACTACAAGTACCAAAAACTCTACAACTCATTGATAAAGTTTTCCACCTCATTTACTTTTTTAAACTTTTTTCTAGTTTTACTTTTAAAGCTTCCACTTTAAGCTTAAAATTACATTCTCACGGCTTTTCTTCTTTCAATTTTTATCCCCCTTCTTATCACAACGTGATACCCAATACAACACCCCATAACATTTTTTACTTTTTTATATATATATATTTTTATTATTTTTAATTTTTTTTCTTTTTTCTATTTTGTTCTTTTTTTTTTCTTTCTCTTTTTGACCCTGAAATTCAAACACACCCCTGTATTTTCTGCTTTTGTTGTTCCCTCTTGTTTCCCTGTTAGCTCTCTCTGTTTCTCCCTTTCTTCTCTCCTCTTTCCTTTATTCTCTCTTTTACATGTACATGTAGATACAAGCTCCAAGTCAATCCCACATCCCTATTCAATACTACCCCTATATACAACCAGTTCCAATCCCC
>PITA01012087.1:0-63649 GCA_004023965.1 Spilogale gracilis | reverse complement strand
AGAAAGAAAGAAAGAAAGAAAGAAAGAAAGAAAGAAAGAAAGAAAGAAAGAAAGAAACATAAAGTCAAAAGTGGAGACAGAGAAGCACACAGAAAAAAATATATGGGGTCAGTTAGGAATTTGTACCTGGCTGCCATCACAAGATTATGGCCATGACTGACCTGACTCACAGAGCAAGGACTCCAGAGGTTTGCATCTGCTCAAGAGACCAGGTAAACCCTGGGGAGGGTATGTGTTGTAATGAGCACTGGCTATTATGTAAGACTGATGAATCACAGACCTATACCCTTGAAACCAATCATACATTATATGTTAATTAATTGAATTTAAATTTTAAAAATAAGTAAATAAAAACCGTAAAAAGAAAAAAAGAAAGAAAAGAAAAGAAAAGAAAGACCAGGCAGTCTTACAGATTTTGCGGCGATGAATACCCTTCCTTCTCTACACACCTCAAAATACTTTTATTATATCTGCAATTCTGACACGAATCATTTTATTCTTCTTAGCAGTTCCAATTCAGCTCCTCCATTTAAATTTTTTGTAGTAACTATCTTCCTAGTTCCTGAGTTTGTTTTTTCACAAGTCTTCATTAAGACTTGAATGCATCTTAATTGTAATAAAATCAACTGCAAACAGAAAATCATGCCACACTTTTTCCAAGATTGCAATAGTATTTATTTTTTAATAAGCTTTTGGGCACAGGCACATTTTCAAATTACATTCTTAATCATTAGATGGTTTTGCGATAACTGGCTAGCAATTTGAAACGAAAAAGAAAACTTGGAACCCTACCTCACTCCTTACACCAAAATTAACTTCAGCTGTATTTAATTTAAGTGTAACAAATAAAATAAAGCAAGTACTAGAAGTGGAAAAAATATTTACTCTATCATATGAAGAATTTTTAAATATATTAATATATTTATATTAAATATATTACCAACCAATTTCTCATGAAATCTCTTCGACTACCCAGAGTAAGGCTCTAATGCATTCAGTTGAATAAACAAAGGAACCATTACAGACAGAAATAAGGTCATTGATCAGGTGCTGACTGTGAACTTAAGCAGAAGATCTACAATTTTTCATCACTAAATCGTAGTTTTCTGCCCTCAGATAAGTGTGTTTCTCTGGAATCTCACGTAAGTGTAGAACCACCAACACAACACTCTGGTCTTCTAAATACATTGCAAACAAGTGCTTAAAATAACCAAGTATTGGTTATAAAGCTATAGAGTTGGCAGGGGCCCCTGGGTGGCTCAGTCGCTAAGAATCTGCCAAAGTCCCGGGACGAGCCCCGCATGGGGCTCCCTGCTCCGCGGGAAGCCTGCTTCTCCCTCTCTCACTCCCCTTGCTTTGGTTCCCTCTCTAGATGTGTTTCTCTCTGATAAATAAATAAAATCTTAAAAAAAAAAACAAAACAACTAGAGTTGCCAAATGCAGAACAGACAGGTGTATTCTGATTACGATTGTATTGTGCTGGCTTGAACCACCACGTTCTCATCAAATTTATACCTAAACACATTAGAAGGCTTGTAATTCCACTAGGTGTAATCGCCTCTCCTTCTTATTCAACATTCAAATGGTCAATTATATAAATTCTTCCTTCTCTACTAAAAGTGGGAACTTTTAATTTCTGGAGTTCGAAACTGTGCAACATCTCCTTTATTTACTTTTAAATATCATTTCACAATGTACTTATATGGCAACAGCAACAGCTAACAAAATTCTGCCTAAGTCACTTGAGAGCTCAAAACAAAGTTCTTTCTGTTAAAAGATGTTCCATTTAGGGGCTCCTGGGTGGCTCAGTCGGTAGGCATCTGACTCTTGCTTTCTGCTCAAGTCATGATCTCAGACTGGGATCAAGCCCACCACCCCCACCCCTTTGGGCTCGGGTTCATGGGGAGGCTACTGGATTCTCTCCCCCTTTCTGTCTCACTCTACCCCTCCCCCACACCCAGGTTCATGCGCATGAGCACTCTCTCTAAAATTAAATAAACGATAAATTTAAAAAGATGTTCAATTGTGCACATTGAATATCTTAATGCACATCTTTAGTTACTAGTTGCTTATAAACATTAAAATAAATGCAACTCATAAAAGACATTTTCCTTTGTGTAGTGGTTTGCATTCTCACAAAACATTTTAAAAAGTAATGTTGGGGGGCACCTGGGTGGCTCAGTTGGTTGGGCGACTGCCTTCGGCTCAGGTCATGATCCCGGAGACCCGGGATTGAGTCCCACATCGGGCTCCCTGCTCGGCGGGAGGCCTGCTTCTCCCTCTCCCACTCCCCCTGCTTGTGTTCCCTCTCTCGCTGTGTTTCTCTCTGTCAAATAAATAAAATCTTTAAAAAAAAAAAAAAAAAGTAATGTTGGTTACAAGTGCTAAGAGTCCAGAAAACATTCATTTTCTTCTGAAAGAGAAGTCATAAGACAAGGACCTGTCAGCTACCCATCACTAGCCCCTTTCAAAAATGTAGCCCCAAGAGCCATCTCTCTTCACATTTTTTAAACAATACAAGCACTTGACCTTCCCTCCCTGTGAACCGCACCCTAGCTCTGCAGGAGACAGAACGCCTGACTTTTTTCTTAGTTTTAGGTTTGAAAGTATTTACTGGACACCTATGGATTCCACAAGAAACCGACTTGAAATTAATGACAACCTGCAATTCCAACCAAGCACTTGTAGAAACAGATAAATATTCCACATGAATGGCAAAAGCAGTTCATAGATGAGGAGATGCAGAAGCTCTGGCATGCATCTGAAATTGCACTAATGGGCTTCTCCACAGCTGGGGTGGATTCCAAACGGGAAGCAGCCTCGTCTCTGCCGACGTGACCCAGGGATTCAAAAGTCAGGCTCTGAAGGGTGGAAGCTAAGATAACAGGAGATGGGAAGGTGAGAGGTGGGCTCAAGTCATCTCTTTAGGAAGATCAATTTTCTTTCCTGCTTCAAACAGGAATTTAAGTTTTTGCTACAATACCCCTTTCTAGTATTAGAAAATACCCCTTTCTAATGCTTCAATTGACAGCCTTCTCTCCTCTCCGTGCAGACTCAGGTGTCGTGATCGGCTCTCGGTGCTCACACAGGCACATTATCAGTGTCTGGGTAACACAGGTTAATTGCCCTGCTTTCGCTTCCTGTGTTTCAATAAGGCTCAACAGACTTTCACACTCGTTTACATTTATATCTCCTCCAAAGATGTAATCACTGCTATGAGGAACAAGACTTGCAGAGGTCCAAGAGGATTTGATTCCAGCCCACCCCTCGATGCACATTTCCATGGGCCCCACCAAAGGTACTCAAGCAAAAGCGTGCTCTAAGCAGGCCCCGCCCACTTCATCTGTTACCTGCTCTGACTGTTGGTTTTGATGCTTAGCTGGACGTTTTTATAGCCTTTTCAATATTTGTTTTTAGGAGATTCTTAAAAGATAAAAATAAAGATTATTATTAAGATACAATTCTTAAAATATAAATAAAGATCATTTATTCATATTTGAACTGTTAGTAAAAACAAGAAGAGATCCTGTCCAGCACTACATCGAGGATATAGTAACTGGTAATTAATTTTTTAAAAAATGCTTTTACTTTCCTTAGCAAGTTAGGAATAGAAAACAAACAAACAAACAAAGAAAAAACTTCCTTAACCGAATAAAAAGCATCCACCAAAAACCCACACAAACTTTAAACTCAATGTTGAAATACAGAGTTGGCTCAAAAGTCACAAGGAGGTGTCCTTGTGGACTTGCCTGCTAAAGGCTCAACCTGCCCTATAGTACCTTTAAGGACACAAACAAAAGCTCATTTGACACTCATAAATATACAGTATGTAAATAAATTATAAAAGAATGCATGATGCGGAGGCACAAGCACAGAAACCAAAATGTTTTATAACCACCAGCTGTCAATCAAAAATGTCAGTCAAGGCCAAATTTACATGTACACAAAGCAGCTTGAAAGGACTCAGCTGGAGTTTTCCTGTGACATTGTCATTCTGCTTCTCCCCCACACCCCCACCCTTTCCACACTGTCGGGGACAGTGCGTGATCCGCCCCTCCCGCCATGCCCAAGCCAGCAGGAACTTTGGAGGTACCCATGAATGTGAATGAAAGCAACTCCGGGCTTTCCCTGCCTAGACTCTGGAAAGCCATGTACCCTGTGGGCCAGGGCAATATGTCCTTCGTGTGTTTATCCAAGACCTATAGTTCCATTTAATCCTCCTCCCGGTAATCATATCTCTATACCTCTTATCTGTATTTCTTGATCCCTGTGCCTCAATGGTCTCAACTTCTGTGAGTTTAAGCAATCACTCTGTACCTTGCAGTAACAATACTAATCCTGTCTCTAGGGCAGGTGCAAAAGCAGTTAGAGATTTAACTGCACCACCCAACTTCCTCACTTGGGAATAATAAAAGACTGGGACCCTTGACTGTCAAGAGAGAGACAGAGAGACTGAGAGAGGGAGACTGAGAGACACAGAGACTGAGAGATGGAGACAGAGACTGAGAGAAAAAGAGACTGAGAGAAAAAGACAGAGAGCCTGCACAGAGAGAGGCAAAGGCAAGAGAGAGCGAAGCAAAAGACAGAGGAAGAGATAGAGAGACAGAGAGACTGAAATAGAGAGACAGAGACAGAGAGAGATAGCAACAGAGAGAGAAACAGAAACAGAGAAGCAGAGAGCAAGATAGACAGAACCAACTGTTTGCCTAAAGCTAGATTGATGTAACTAAAAAGCTATAAATAAAGAACCCTGAAGACACAGTTTTCAGGAAAGGAGATCCCCATGCCTCTCTTCGCGTCTCCTTTTATCGCCGACTCCATCACCACCTTCGGGGAACCCTGACCAACCGCTGCCAGGCCGGCTCCCCACACCACACCCCCACCTTCCCCAGACCCCCACCCCTCACACCCCCCAATGGCCTGCATTCACTCTTGAAAGTATACTTATCTACTCAATAAACTGTATCTACCCATTCTGGTCTCAGATCTCCAATTCTTTGGCGCATCTGGGACAAGAACCCAGAGACACTGTAACACTGGGAGTATTCTCTTTAAATAAAAAACAAGAAAGGATTCTAGCCATCACCATTCTTGTTCACCTTTGGTTCTAGCGGGCACAATAACACAAAATTACGAAGCAATCATAAATATCAGGAAGAATAAAAGTTGTCATTGTTTTCGGACAGTTTCATTGTCTACCTAAAAATTCCATGAGAATCACCTTAAAACTTTTAGAACTAATAAAAGAGGCCAGTGAGCTGGCCAAGTACACTATGAGCACTATCAGTAACCATGACCAGTTAGAAACCATGACCACTCTCCATTCATAATAGAAAAAAATGTAAGATTATGCATGTTTCTATTTTGAAAATACAGATAAATTATATGTAATCATATTATATATTTTTATTTTATATATAAATTGTATATATAAATAAACAAGAAGTAGACCTACCCCCTAAAATGTACAAAACCTATAGGAAGACAACTATAAAATTTTATGACCTATCCTCAATAGATGGAGAGTGGTACTATATTCCTGAAAGAGAAGACTTAATACTGAAAAGATGTCAGTTCTCTCAGAAATAATCTACAAATTCAAATGAAGGTCAATAAAAAAATCTAGCAAAACTTTTTTTTTTTAGATTGAATTTATTTATTTGACAGAGAGAAACACAACTAGAGAGGGAACACAAGCAGGGGGAGAGAGAGAGGAGGAAGCAGGCTTCCCGCTAAGCAGACTCCCGGAATATGACCCCGGCCGAAGACTGAGCCACCCAGGCACTCCCCCTAGCAAAACTTTTAAGTAATTTCAAATGCAGATTCTAAGTTTTAATTAGAAAGAAAATGGACACCATAACCAATATATGGTAATACAACAGAACAATTTTCAGAAACAGACCTATAAATATATGGAAGTTTAGTTGATGATAACAGTGGACTATCCAAGGACTAATTCTTTAATAAGGGGTTATCTAGCTGGGGAGGAAGTAAGGTAAAAGTTCTGTCTCTCCTGCAAAGAAAAATAGATTTCAGAATGATTCAAGAAAAGAGAATACAAGAGTAGTACCTTGAATTAATCATGATTGTGCCCCTTCGTAGCACTGTCTGTGAATGGAAGGTTCTGACAATCTTACTACTCAACAGGTCTCAACTCCCCCAGAAAAAGCAAGAAAAGTGTAGAGAGAAAAATGGAAGGGCAGGGGTTGTCAAGGCCAGAGTAAGGAGGAAAAAGAAAAAGAGACATCTCACCCCCACACTCGGGCACTACAGTAAACACACAAGGGTGTAACCTCTCCAGCAATAATTCTGTACATTTCACGTCTGTCACATGGTAGTTAACCAATGCTAGTTAAATGAACAAACACATCAATGAAAAATCTCAACATGTCCAAATGTTTAAGAAAATCAACAACAGAAATGCAAGCTGTATCTGAAACAGTGTTTTCTTTCAAGAACCAGAGGTAGGGGAGGGGGTGGGGAGACGGAAGAGCCTGGTGGTGGGTATTGAGGGCACATATTGCATGGAGCACTGGGTGTGGGGCATAAACAACGAATCTTGGAACACTGAAAAAATAAAATAAAATAAATTAAAAAAAAAAAAAGAACCAGAGGTAATAAGCAAGTCTTCATTTCCCCACTGCCTTTGAACAAATATTCAAAGCACGGGTTCTCACTGGGTGGTATTGAATGAATTCCTATAAAAATTCATTAACTTCGTCAGCTCCCTGGATTGCTTTTCAATGCATACACATTCTTCCACATTCTATGTCAGCTGAGGTCAAGTCCTTTTTTCGCGCAGTTGGCCTGGGAGGAAAAATAAGAGTAGATGCCAGGAACTTGGGGTAGATGCCAGAAGGAGAAAAGGGGGCCAGCACTGGCAGTCACCAGAAGAATCAGCTCCAATTTGCCTCGTTTGTTTATCAAATGTCCTGTCTCAGGACCAGATTCCTTGCCCTTTTACAAATGCATAGAGGGAGACTCAAAGTTGTGTCGTGGCTCATTGAAGAAACAGCAAGAATCCAGAATCAGCAGTCAAGTTGTTGTGATTCCTGTTAATGTATCAGTCACTAAAGCAGCTGTTTATTTGTAGATTTATGTTCTGATATTTCACAACTGCTGGAAAGGGCTTTGTTCAGTCCATGGTAAGGGGATCTTCTCACCTCCCTTAGCTTCAGGCTCAACTACTGGTAATGTTGTTGCCTCTAGAACGAAACTGATCCTCACTTTCTTTTCTCCTTTTTTTTTTTTCAATGAATAAATTTCATTTTTTTGGAACAGTTGTAGTTTTACAGGGAAACTGACCAGATAATGTGGAGAATTCCCCCAAATCCCCTCTTCCCTGCACACAGTTCTCCCAATTATTAACATCTTGCTTTAGTGTGATACATTTGTTATAGCTGATAAACCAACGCTGAAGTCTATAGTTTACATTAGAGGACGCTCTAATTGGTTACAAATGCATGCGTAAACACTGTGCATCATCCAGTATCATGCAGAATAGTTCTGAGACCCTAAAAATCCCCTGTGCTTCACCGCTTCCTTCCACCTCCTCTCTCCTCTTCAACCCCCAGAAACGTCTAGTATTTTTACTGTCTCCATACTCTTGCTTTTCCGGAATACCATATAGCTGGAATCATATGGTGTAGAGACTTTTTAGATTGGCTTCTTTCACTTAGCAATACACATTTAAGCTTCTTCCAAGTCTTTTCATTGTTTGATAGCTCATCTTTTTATTGCTGGGTAATACTCCATTGCCTGGATGTTTATCCACTCACCTACTGAAGGACACTGACGTTCACTTTCTGACTGATCTGAACGGCTCACAGAGAGGAATCAAGGGGGTGGCTTTACGTTTTCCATAAATATAAATTAAGCATGTTTAACATATTTAAATCATCATTTGAGGTTTTTTAATTTCAATTTTAATGCTTGTCTTTTATTAAAAGTTCTTTTGGGTTGGCTTTCAAATATGCCTGTTTATCTTTCATAATTGCAGTACCTTAAATTTTGAATCACTTTTCTTTCTTTAAATATACTAAACATGCTTAATTTATGTTTGGTATCCAGTAATTCCCATATCTAAAAGCTTTGCTGGCCTGATTCTGTGGTTTATTGTTCCTGCTGACTTTTGCATATAGTGCCTTGTCTCCTTAAATGCTTTTGGACTTTGACTCTGAGCCCACATTCCTCAGAACTTTATTCATGGAAAACTCTGAGGTTTGTGTTGTGATTGCATTTCTCCAAAGAAAATTTATGTTTGCTTCTTCCAAAAATCTGGAAGCATTGCCAATCCAGAACTGTTTAAAATAAATGCTAACTTAAAGTTATTTAGAATCATGCAGGTAGTGTAAATTTGGATTACAAACTTGAGCTAGTGCCAGCCTGTGCTGGCTAAGTCTCAAGACTAAGGCTAAGAAGTCTCAAGAAAAAAATTTCTCCCTTATACCCACAGGAACAAGCAATCTATTTCTTGCTACTTACTATCTGTAATTCAAAGGACTTTTCTAGTTCGTTCATACTCTAAGTTGCCTTTTAAGGTCCTAGCTTCTTATGTTGGCTTTTGTCTCCTGTTCACTCAACCAATACGTGATCATCAAAATGAAGGCTGGTCCTTGAAGAAATGACTGATTCCAGGATTGGTACACCAAGGAAGTGTAAGTGCAAGATAAGACTGGAACATAAATGTACAATAAAGATAAATAAAAGATGATGATAGATAGATAAGATCGATTGATTGATTGATTGAGCTCAGTTGGTAGATCAAGTGACTCTTGACCATGGAGTTGTGAGTTTGAGTCCCACATTGGGTATAGAGCTTATTTAAAAAAAAAAAAAAAAGTCTCCCTGGTACAAGTGGGAGGCTCAGTCTGTTGAGCATCTGCCTTCGGCTCAGGTCGTGATCAAGCCCTGAGTCGGGCTCCCTGTTAGGCAGGGAGCTGGCTTCTCCCTCTCCCTCTGCCTCTCCCCCACCTCCACTTGTGCTCTCTGTCGCTTTCACTCTACTCTCTCTCAAATAAATAAGTAAAATCTTTTTTTTTAAGATTCTTATTTATTTATTTGACAGAGAGAAACACAGAGAGAGAGGGAACACAAGCAGGGGGAGTGAGAGAGGGAGAAGCAGGCTTCCTGCGGAGCAGGGAGATCGATGTGGGGCTCGATCCCAGATATCCGAGATCATGACCTGAGCCGAAGGCAGTTGCTTAACCAACTGAGCCACCCAAGAGCCCCTATAAATAAGTAAAATCTTAAAAAAAAAATAGATATACACACCTATATAGCCATGTAGATGTATGGAGAGAGAGGGATAATAGATATAAATACAGATACATGTAGACATAGGCATACAGAAGGGGAAGAGAGAATAAAACAAAAGTGGTAAAGTATTAACCATATAAACACACAGGAATCTGGCTAAAGAACACATTCCAGGATTCTTTGCCCCACTGTACTATTTGGAACAGTTTGGAAATTTAAAATTATTTCAAAATAAAAGTTAAAGAATGGAAAAGCTGATTTGGGCAGAGTCCAGAACCAAGACTGGAAGTAGGTCTGGTCTTGGTCTCTCTCCAGTCTTGCCCATCTCCCAGAGTCAGGATATGCCAGAATGGAGGAAGGCTAAGAACCCTGTCAGCCTCCAAGGCGCTGGAGAATGATGTGGACTGAATAAGCTAAGAAGCAAGGCCCAGTGAGGGCAGGCAGATGCGCCACCGATACCTGGCGCTTATGAACAGCAACAAAATCACAAAGCTATGCTGACTACGAACCACAGATTAATGGAAGTTCTTGAAGAAACAATAGTCTGTAAAATAGTTTCCAAACTATCCAGTGTCTCATATTAATTTCAGATTTCAGAAAGAGTGAGCAAATAAATCAGTTGCAATGTAATGGAACTCTTTTGATTTATTAAGACTGGTTGAAACTCTCCCAATACATATTGGTCTAATCCTCTAGAACTTTGGTGTTTAGTGCAATAATCATTAGACCCATAGGGCTATTCTAATTTAAATTATTTTTGTGAAGTGACAGAAAAAAGAAAAAGAAAAAGAAACAAATTATTTTTAAAAATGAAAGAAAATTTAAAATTCAGTTCCTCAGTCACACTAGCTACTTTTCAAGTGCTCAATGGCTCCATGTGACTACTGACTTCTAGCGACTGTACTGGGCAGCACAGATATAGAACATTTCCATCACTGCAGAAAATTCTGGACATTCTGAAATTCTACAGAAAGCACTGTTCTAGAAGCTGAAGAACTCATCACTAATGAAGATGGCTGTGATTTTTTTTCATTTTCTTTGACTCATGGAAAATATCAGACAAAACATGAGGAAAAAACCTTCAATAAAACTCAAACGTTCCATTTCTTGTAGGATTCAATATTAGGAGAGTTCTTTCTGCCAGATGGAAGAAATTCATCGAGAAGAAATGGAGTATAAAGAACCTTGAAGAGCACCCGGCTGGCTCAGGCAGAAGAGCAGGAGACTCTCAATCTCAGGGTTTTGAGTTCGAGCCCGAAGCTGGGAATAGAGATACTTAAATTTAAAAAATTTAATTTAAAAATTAAAAAAAAAAACCATCCTTGAGACTGTTGCAAGCATTGTCGAGAAGACTGTGATACTCCTATGTCCTCTGACTTCTTAGTTGATCCACACTGCCCGCCAACTTCCACACCCGTCTCTGCACTGTGAAAATGTTGTTCATGTTATATTCATTACACTGAATCATCTGGCAAGGCATGCTTGAGCAAGACAAGCTACGGAACTAAGGAAATTGACTTAAACATCCAAATTAGGGAGCTATGGAGTTAGAACTCTGACTTGACAGGACTGGAAGGGAATTGTGAGACTCTGAACTTTCAGAGCCTATGGTCCCTTCATGTCAGAGCCAACAAAGCTGATTGCCCAATGTGAGCTGAAGTTAAGCACCTACAATCTCCAGTGGGTATCTTAAAATTCCACTCAAATGGAATCCAGAAAAAAAAATGCAGACTTTGATACCATTCTTGGAACACTTGAAAGCATGCAGAATAATACCATAGATTGCTTTTATACAGTATATGCAATAAAAATATAAACATATTATATTTTGCATAATAATACTAAACACCAACTTCAAACACTAGTTACCTCTAAAGAGAGGGAGGAGAAAAACATCAGGAAGGGAGGCACGGAGAGCTTCAACTGAATTTGTTCATATTTTCTTTTAAAAATCTGATGCTGGGATGGCTTACATTAAAGTCTTATAGAGCTGTCATATAGTATTCTTGGAATGTTCCTGTTTGTCTGAAATATTTCATAATAAAAGAAAAGTTTAATAAAATAAATTCTACTTCTCCCACTTAATATTTGTGTGATCCTGAGTTTCCTTTTTTTCTAGTTGCAAACAAAACTAATATAGTATCTACTAGACGGGCTGTTGTGAGAAGTTCGCAAGACCCTCAAGCCAATCAAGACACCTGCTTCGAGTCTGGATGGAGGCCTCCTGGGGAGCGACCAAGCACTGGCATGTGTGGTGGTCCAGATCGGCCAATCAGGCATGTGGCATGTAGTTTTTGAGCTCTGCTCCAAAATGTGAGGCCAGAGATGGCCCATTTTCCTTTGGACTGGAGCACATTGAAGGAATGAAGCTGGGTCCTGACGTTCCAGTTAAAACAGAAAGGAGGTCTGGATTTGTAAGCCTCTCTGCTTACTTTGGCTGGCCACACTTATTGTTTCCACATCTGTCTTGGGGTCAGGGGAAGCCAAATACGTGGATGTAAACGTACACAGCGGTTCTACACATCAGCACTTTAGGGACTCCGGTTCCACGCTTTCTAAAGGCAGCGACAGGCAGCCACCTGAGCAGACCAGAGGCTGGAAATAGCTCAGAGAACAGAGGCCAGTTTGGACTGGTCCCCAATCCTCCCTCACTCCACCCCTGCCCCCCACTGTGGTGCCCTCAGTCACTGAACTCTCACTCAAGTGGCCTCTCTCCACCCCAACACTTCTGAATGCTATCCTCCCTTTCTTCTGTTCCCCCTGGAGTCCTCATTTCTGGGAAAACATCT
Organism: Spilogale gracilis; assembly: GCA_004023965.1. Taxonomy (NCBI): domain Eukaryota; kingdom Metazoa; phylum Chordata; class Mammalia; order Carnivora; family Mephitidae; genus Spilogale; species Spilogale gracilis. Next base: position 51,602 of record PITA01012087.1, on the reverse strand, counting down.
CTCCATTCCTGCTTCACCACTGGCCTCCTCCTGCTGCCCTGTGGAGACCTGGGTCTTCCCTGAGGCCACCTCCCTCACAGCCCTGGTCTCACACACCAAAGCTGCCCGTAGGTCGTACTGGAGTCTTCCTCACTTCTCCCCTCCTCACACCCCTCCGCCTCTTCTCAAGGATGCCATCAACCAACTTTTTAGGCACGGTCCTCACAAATTCTGATGCTTCCCCAGACTCTGACCTTGGCTTTCTTCATACCGCATATTCTCTTCATATCCATTCCCATGATTTCAATTTTCCTTATGAGTTAGTAACTCCTAACTCTGTACCGCCAACACGGATGTCTCCCCAGCATTCCAGATCCATCCTTCCAACCACTCCTGGACATGACTCACTGGATATGGTACAGTTCACCTCGATGGCACAACCTCTCTCTCTCCCATCTCCAAAGCATGCTTATCTTGAACACCAGTGGCTCAGCCACCTAACCCTGACCCCATCTTCCCCTTACTGCCCCATCTAGTTAGTGACCAAGTCCTGTTGATTTGCCTCTGGAATAAATAATGACCTCTTCCATTGCTGTCCCACTTCCCTTCTAACTTTCAGGAGCCGCCATCCATTCTCTGAGACGTGGTCTAACTATCCCCTAATTTGCTCTCAGGTTCCCTGACGTTGGCCTTCCAAACAGGGGCTCCAGAGTTATGTCTCTAAAACACAACACTGATCATGTTACGCCCCTACAATGGACAATGGGGTTCAGTACATTTCTAAAAGACAGAAAACAATACATAAGGAGCTGGCAAGGGTGAAACAGGATGGGGGATACTACAGCCTACAGGACTCATGGAGGGGGTCACAGCTGAAGATGGGGACCCCTGCCCTGAATATCCCCAGAGAGGCTCCAGACCCAGAAATGCCAGGTTTTAGAGAATGGGAGTAAGATGAAGGGCTGAAAACAGGGAGATTAATGGAAAGTCTGTACAGAAGAGTTGTCACCTACTTTGTGCAGAACTCCTCGCAGACCTGTATTCTCTAATCAATCCCCCCACACACAGTCCAGACAAACAAAACAAAGGGGTTTTCTCTCTTAAGAGTAGACAAACAGGAATACTAGGGTTGCCAGAGTACAGCATTTGGAGTCTCCTTGGTAAGATCCAACTTCCTGCCCATCGTCCTTCCTTAAAGCAAAGCCTGCCAGTTGAAAAGCTCCTCCCCCACATGTAGATTTTTTTCTATTGCCTCACCGTTGAATATAACCAAAACCTTGCTAGACTTTTAAGAGAAGCCTACCAGGGTGCCTAGGTGGCTCAGTCAGTTAAGCATCTGCCTTTGGCTTGGGTCATGATACCAGGATCCTGGGATTGAGTCCCGTATCGGACTCCCTGCTCAGTGGACAACCTACTTCTCCTTCTGCCTCTGCCTCACTCTCTCTCTCTCACTCTTTCTCATGAATGAATAAATAAAATCTTAAAAAGAGAGAGAGAGAGAAGCCTACCTACACTGTGGAAGAGAAAGATCAATATAAACATTAAGAAATGGGTAATTCAGAGACAAGAAGATCTCTAATTAGGATCCTAAGTGAGATCTGTGACAATGTCACATAAAATAATGGCAAGATACCCTGAATAAAGGGAAGAAGAAATTTAAAAATCATCAGAATGATTGGAAAATAAAGTTAAGAAGACATCCTAGAAGTCCCACATCGGGCTCCCTGCTCGGCGGGAAGTCTGCTTCTCCCTCTCACTCCCCCTGCTTGTGTTCCCTCTCTGGCTGTGTTTCTCTCTGTCAAATAAATAAAATCTTTAAAAAAAGAAAAGAAAAAAAAAGAAGACATCCTAGCAAAGAGAATAAAAGTAAAGGAAAATGTTAAATAAAAGGGGAAAAAAAGGGCAAAAGACATAGAGGATCAATCCATTTGACCTATAGAAGTCACAGGGGGAAAAAGAGAGAGTATAGAAAACAGAGAAGGGGTAAAATTATTTTAAAAGAGTACCCCAATATTTCTGATGAAGAATTATTTTTTTTTTTAAGATTTTATTTATTTGACAGACAGAAACACAGGCAGAGAGGGAACACAAGCAGGGGGAGTGAGAGAGGGAGAAGCAGGCTTCCCGCCGAGCAGGCAGCCCGATGTGGGGTTCGATCCCGGGTCTCCAGGATCATGATCCGAGCTGAAGGCAGTCGCTTAACCAACTGAGCCACCCAGGCGCCCCGAAGAATTATTTTTAAAATTTTTTTAAGATTGTATTTATTTATTTGAGAGAGAACACAGCGGGAAGGAGAGGCAGAGGGAGAAGCAGACACACTACTGAACAGGGAGCCTAATATGGGGTTCAATCTCAGGACCCTGAGATCACAACCTGAGCCAAAGGCAGCTGCCTAACCAACTGAGGCAATCAGACTCCCCTGAAGAATTATTTTTATTTTTATTTTTATTTTTTTAAGATTTTATTTATTTATTTGACAGAGAGAAACACAGCAAGAGAGGGAACACAAGCAGGGGGAGTGAGAGAGGGAGAAGCAGACTTCCCGTCGAGCAGGGAGCCCGATGTGGGACTTGATCCCGGGTCTCTGGGATCATGACCTGAGCCGAAGGCAGTTGCTTAACCAACTGAGCCACCCAGGTGCCCCTGAAGAATTATTTTTAAAATAGTACCCCAATCTCCCAGAGTTGAAGGATACCCTAATAGCCCAGAATTAAAGAATCTTTAGATTGAAGGGTCAACCAAATGTACTGAAAAAAGGAAAGAGAGGAAAAGAGACAAAGATACATGTTATGAAATTTCAAGAACAAGGATTAAAAAACAATCTTAAAAGCTTCTAGAAAGGAAAAATAAAATTGTCTCCAGGGGAACAGGAACCAGACTGGTGTCAGATATTACATCACAGAAATGGGATTCCAAAAAACACTGGAATAAAGCCTTCAGATTTCTGAGAAAAATTTAGTTTCAACATAGAATTATATACGCTGTCAAACTAACACTGAATTATAAAATTAAAACATTTTGAGACCTTCAAGGAAAGAAAACTTTACCATCTTTACATTAATATACTTGAGGATGTGCTCCAGAAAAAAATAAATAAATAAAGCAAGAAAGATCCACATGATCCTGGAGATGAGATTCAACCCAGAAGGTTAAGGATCCAGGATAAAAGCCATTCAGCACAGTTGAGAAAGGAATCAGTCTAGATTGGAGCAAGAGAGTCATGACCCCTCAGAGAATGAAAACAAAGGAGAAAGATGGGTTCTAGATATGATACTATTCTTGGTTATTCAGAAGAACTGAATCTGGTAACTCAGGAAGACAATGCAAGAAGAAAAGAAAGTCAGTTGAAAATTCCAAAAAATTAAAACTGAGCAAAAAAAAAAAGTAATCAATACTCTGGTTGAAAATGCAATAAAAGTATGTACGTATTTATAATATAAACAATTTTTATTATTGATTTTTAACTTTTGGATCAATGTATAGGCAAAGCATTAAAATTAATAATGGCTATAGTTATGACTGTATTAGCTTTAAAAATGCAAAGGGAAAAAATGCAAAGGGAAAATTACAGATGACAAGAGATTTAGGTGAAGGAGATGTAAATGAAGGAGAGCTGTATATAAAAAAGAAGAGAAGACAATGGATGCCTGGGTGACACAGTCAGTTGGGTCTGTCTCTTACTTTAGGCTGAGGTCATGATCTCAGGGTCTTGAGGTCAAGCCCCGTCTCAGGCTCTGCACTCAGTGGGGAGTCTACTTAAGATTCTCTCGGCGCCTGGGTGGCTCAGTAGGTTAAAGCCTCTGTCTTCAGCTCAGGTCATGATCTCAGAGTCCTGGGATCGAGGCCCGCATTGGGCTCTCTGCTCAGCAGGGAGCCTGCTTCCTCCTCTCTCTCTGCCTGCCTCTCTGCCTACTTGTGACCTCTCTCTGTGTCAAATAAATAAATAAAATCTTAAAAAAAAAAAAAAAAAGATTCTCTCTCTCTCCCTCTCCTCCTGCCCTTCCCCCAACTCACATGCTCTCTCTCTCTCTCTCAATAAATGAATACATTTTTAAAAAATTGATATAAGAAACAAAAAGTTGACCAAAGTCTTTAAAGCTATAAGGATAGTTAATAAAGGAACTAAAATAGTACTATAACCACATCACTGAGTTCAACCTTCATCTATTATTGCAAGAAGCCATTAAATAATGTCTAAATTTAATAAATCAAGAAGTGGTAAGTAGATACTAAATAGAAGCTCTGATGAAATATGACAGATTGAATATACATGTTAGCCTCTACTAGCTCCAAAACCCCACTACAGAAAAAAAAAGGTTTTAAGGCATAAACACACAAAGAAAAATAAATTGAGGCATAAAATAAATTGAAGTGATGGATGCACAACGCTGGTGAATATACTAAATCCATTGAATTGTACACTTTAAACGGGGGGTTGTATGGAATATTAATTGTATCTCAATCAATTTGATTTTAATATGAGGGAATGGGTGATGAGGAAACAGTGACAAAATTTCAGACATTGGACAGCAGATGGATGAGTGGTAAATGACCTACAGATCCTCTCAAAAAATAATAATAACTGTATTCCAAGACCACAACGTAGTGAGAGTCCCACCACGATTTACGCTATGGATGCTGCAAAAGATCTAGGAATCCACCGTACCAGGAGCTAGAAATGGGAGGGAGGGAGGGGGAAAAAAATAGGAGGCTGACAAACTAAGAATCAGTGAACCCCCGGGAAGTCTTCCTCCACGCCACCCAACTGAGCGGCTGCCAATGGAGTGTTTGTTCTCATACTAATGTAAACACGGAATACTGAGCTAACCAAAATATTAATAACACTGTACTAGAAAGATGGGAGATGGGAAGTATGGCGGCCAGGGTAAGTAATATGAAAGAAGGTGAAAACCTTATTTTTTTTAATGTGAAGTCAATAGTAAGTGACTAAATTGAACAATCCAGAAATAGCACTGCAAGCAAATTCATTTAGAAATGTGGAGGAAAAAATCACAGTAATTGAAAGCGGTTGTCTCTGGGAAACAGGAAACTTGGGGGGGGCGGTCAGGAGACTGCTTTCATTGGAAGTATTTATTGTCCTTCCTTTTCTTAACAGCTTTATTGAGATATGATTAACATGCCATAACGTTGTTCTATTGAAAGCACACAATTCAGTGGGTTTCGGAATATTTACAAAGTTGTGCAACCATCACCACATTTTAATTTTAGCTCATTCTCATCATCTCAAAAAGAAACTTGTACGGCTGTTTTAATAACAAGCTTTGTAGGACTATTTCCCTCATTAAACCATGATAAAATAATATAATAGAAAAACTCAATTTAAAAAAGAAACAAGGCCACAGTTATGAGTGGTTTCCTCTGGGAAGCAGGGCTTAGGGTGGGTGGCCTGAGAGACAGGAGCTTTTCATTTTGGGTTTTCAGGAACATCACCTTCTTTTTAATTTTAACAGTATACACATACTGTCTTTATTTTATCATTTTCTTCCAAACTTACAGCAATTCCTTAAGCACAATGGAAAGTGAGAGATCCTGTGTGAGGCAGCGTGGGTTAACGCCCTTCAGAAGCCGTGTGAGGTGAGGACTGTCCCTCTGGCATCACAGTTGACTTCAGCGGGAAGCCACACCAAGGGGTGATGTGGAGACCGTGGCTGGGGCCATAACACCTGCAAGCAGGGTGGCTGCAGACTGGAAGATGCAGCTGTCCCCACCACAGAGGTGCTTCTCAGAGATCCCTGGGGCCGGGGCCTGAGAGAGTCTGTCTGCGATGAGGAGCAGGCAGAGGACCGCCCCTCAGAGCACTCGAATGTGCTGCCTCCCCCTTCAGCCACCCAAGCCACGGCTTGTGAGGTGGGAAGCGAGCATCCATCTCCCAGGAGGAAACAGGGACGTGGCATCTGACATCTCAGCCACAGTCTTCTCTCCCCAAAGGGCAGTTTTCACTCCTCTTGAGATTAGGTCCTTTTTAAGTTTTACATTTTCCCAGACTTTAAAAGAAAAAGAAAAGACCAAGGAATGGTGCTGGCCTCATAGGCATTGTTCTTGCCTCTGCCTTAAGCTCTTTTTCTCATCTGGCTGCTGAGAGAGGTGGCCATCACTCTGCCGGCAAACTGTCTCTGGGAAGAAAGGAATGGAAAATGTGAGGATATTTTCTTCCAAAATCCCAAAGAATCCTCACCTCAGCATAACCAATGAGAATTAGCTACACAACGCACCACATTGGAAAAAAAAGAAAAACAGAGTCTTAATGCCCCAGTGCCTGATGGCTCTGAACTGACAGCAAGATCTCTCTTCCTGGACCCCAAGATATTGCCGTGTAAGGGGAGAGCTTCTCAAATAGGATGGAAGGAGTGACTCTCTTGGGTGAGGACCCCTCTTGCAGGGCCTTGATGGAGAGACAGGACTAGCCACCCCGGAAATGACGAGGAAAAAAATCTTAAATCATGATGATAATAAATCTATACATGAACTCAAATATGTTGTATTATCAGCATTCCTCCCATTATTTCTCAGTAGTGTTATTCTTTCATTGTGGCTTCTGTATTGTCCTTTATCTCTTTAATTGCTTAAATATCATATCAACAGTCTCTTTCAGATTGTATTTCTATGATCTCAGGTTTGGAGTTGCTGATCCTCCTGCTTGTTGTATCTACTTCTTGATTATAGTGAATCTTATTTATAGTTCTTGTTTATAGTGGATCTTTCAATAGGCGTTTTATAATTTTTATTGAAAGCTCATCTTCAACTGAGCTAAATCAAGCTCTACTATGACCACAGTGATTTCCCAACTGCTTCTGCTATCTCCTAGCAGTAACATAACCAGACTACTTTTTACGTGCATTTCTTAATTTAGGATCTCCACAGCGCTTAAACAGGATACATTCTGCCTCCAGAACTTCTCAAAACATAATGTTGGGATTTCACTTTTTTTCAAAAGGCTTTTATTTTTTCCAGTCAGAACCCAGGCAGTGGCAAACTCTCTTGACATCTTGCTGATTCAATGGCTGTGTTTTTTTTCCCTAATCCTCCTCTCATGGACAGTTCAGCCCTGCAGTTGCCCCACCTTTTTGCTTTCTTGTTCAAGCCTCCACATGGCACTGACCCAAGGCCCTAACTCTCATCTCTGCAAGGGCCCTACCCTCGTCTAATAAGATCAGAGACAGACACGCCCACACCCCTGGCTCTCCACGGCGCCACTCACCACTTCCGACTATGTTTTTCCATTCTCTCTTCATTTCCAGCAACTGAACTAATTTGATTTTTGTTTTATTCCCTATTTCTATGTAGTAGGAAGGATTCCACATTAGCCCAATCCTCCTGAGTCCCCTCTTCCTTCACAGAGGCCTAGAAACCAACCAGGCCTTAATACCTCTCATCGAGACCAGAAGCAGATGCTGCTGGGATTTGGGGTAGATCCTACCTGTGAAGAGTATCTCTGGAATTTGGCCAGAATCTTTTTGGAAGAAGGAGCTGGGCTTGTCTAATTACTGACTGGACAATTTCTGCGTAACAACCACCTTTCTGTTCTTGTGCTGGAGTGAAATTGGAATGCCTCTTCTCTGCCAATTTCGGAGGGTGAGATCATCCTTACAAAGTCCTTGGGGAGACATTAAGTCAGGAATCTTTTACAGAAGAAACGCATGTGGCATGTGAGACTTGCTGAAGGACTGTCAAAACAAACCCGATAGGCCTCTTTGTTATTGTTGCTGTTGTTGTTGTTATTGTTGCTTTGGGAAGAAGGCTCCTCAAATTTTTGTTTTTATTTTTTAAAGAAAAACAGCAATGAACCAGGGACCTTGGCTCTTTGTGGAGGGAACACATACCTTCATGGGTCAGCAGGCTAACACGTCATAGTGAAGTACTCTGACCGTGTTCCAAATGATCTCTTTCAAACAGGACTGGTGTGGGAAGGCAAGAGGAAAGTCAGCAAGTATCTCAGGAAAGGAGGGTCAAGAAAAACAGACCCCAGGTTTTGAAGTCCGTTACAAAGACAAAGCCCTTACCAACGTGCCCAGTGATGGCTTTCTGCTACATGCACACAAATGTTTAAAGCCCGGTGGACACCACACCTGTGTGCCCAGGCTCAGGAATAATCAGCCCGAGACTAAATGTGTAGAAATGTCCTTCACAGAACTCCTGGCCTTTAGCCTTACTGACATCTTCTTCTCATGGTATTTCTTTCATTCCTGTTCTTCAAAGCTCAATACTGTCCTTAGAGTCAGAACTGGCTCCAAGGGAAAGTTTGAGTAATCTGTCAACTCACACTGTAGTGGGAATTTCACCCAATGTATTATCCACCCAAAGATGCTGTCTCTTGAAAATTATCATCTCAGTGAGAGAAAAATTCACCTTAAATTATGGGGCAGTGTGAGGACTCAGACAAGAACCCTCTAACTTCAAATCCCTACCTCTTTCCAAACCTCACCACTATGCCAGAAAGAGTAGATTGGAGCCTCTTCTTTGAGCCCTAAGGCCCAGACAGACCTGTAATCTTGAGCTTTCTCTGCCTACGGAATTGCAGCTCTGGCCAGGCATTAGTGGTGAACACTCACAGGTTTAATTTCTACCACCTCCTCCACTCAATACATGTCCCCACCAGTCAGATCTGTCTGCTAGAGTCATAAAGAAAATAGGATGATGAGAAAACTCATTTATTTTTCTCTTAAGGAGTTCCACCTCACGGTGCAGAATCTCTGGGGAGCCATTAGCTAGTTCCTTGCTATCCCTTAGGGAGGTTTCAGCATCCCAGAGAAATAACCAAAGGAATTTCCCTGAAACAATTACATTCACATCAATCCAAAGCCTAATGCACTAAACTCTTTTGAGGGTGTTAGTCTCATTAGGAGCCTCTTATATAAACTTGATGTGACACCAGCCATAATTTCTGATGAAGGGTGAGTCTGTGGGCCCATGTTTGTAACACCTGACCCCATGGGTGGGTCAGAGATGACGGAACCTTGAGCAGAGAACTTGCCCAGGAGAAACCAAGCCACTGGCTAGGCTGAGCCAATCAGACTCTCCCTTTCAAAAGAGAGGCCCAGAAGGTAAGAGGGAAGTAGGCTCTGCATCTGGAATTCCAGACCACACCAGAGTTGTGCCCTGGTGAGTTGAGCGGATAGCAAACAGATGCAGACAGACGCCCAGTGATCTGAGAGGAGGAGGCTGAATCCTAAGGTCAGCCAGAGCCAGCAAACTGGGGGAGACTCATGTGCTTCGCCAGCACCCAGATACCACGTTGGAGCAGAAGGGGAGGGAGGAGAAATTCTGAAAGACAAGTAATTGCCACAAAGGCAAGAACCCCCACGAGTACAGTGCATCTACTGTTGGCTCCTGTGGGAGAAGCCCTGTCAGAAGGGAGGGCACGGGCAAACGCATACAGGGTGCCCACATGGTGAAGAGATCAGAGACCACAGAACACGGAAAAGGCCCCCTGGCTGCTACGTCTCCTTTCATTTTTCTCCAGAGGGTTCTGGTGTCCCTCCTGAAAAAAGCTTTATTAACCTTCCTCCCCAACCCTCCCCACTTTACTTTCAGGTGTAGATCTGCCTCCTGTATCAGTAAAAAAAATCAAAGCACCTGAGGGGAGGGGGTGCCGATGCCCCTGGCCTTCCACAAACTCCCCGTTTCATCGTCCACCCATGCTGTCTCCTCATCTGAGGAAACATGCCTCCTCCTTTACAAAGCTGACTCTTCCATGTCATGTATCGATCCTGAGGCCTTGGACCCCAGGGACCGCTCCACCCATCATCCATCTTCCATCTCTCCCTCGCTGACAGCACTTCCTGTCTGTCCATAAGTGGGCACCAGGGTCTCCAGCCCTGCATTCCTTTTCCTCAACTCCAGAATCCCCTCTGGTGAGTGCCTGGCTTCCCTCAATCTCTTCGTAACTGAACTTCCTGAAGCAGTAGTCTATTCTTCCCCAAGTCTCGTTCAACCTTCAACTCACTGTGCCCATCATATTTGGGAAACGGCTCTGAAGAAACAAGGAGAGCTCTCAACTGCAAAATGCCATGTCCTGGTTCCAGGCCTCCTCTGGAAAACTCTGGCGCTACGGACCATGCCCTCCATACTGCTGATGCTCCAAACAGGAGAGGGACAGCACACAAGCGTGGTGGCCTTTCTCACGCCAACCCACTCTCCTCCATCAGTAGTCCCTTTAGTCAGAGGGAATGGGCAGTACACTGGGGCCAATAACAAAGAAGAGCTACCAGAGCAAGGGCTGTGTGGGAGGGCCACCCACAGGAGCAGAGGCCTTGATGGAGGGTGAGAGCCTGGCAAATACCCTCTCCAACTCTCTTCCTTTCCTACACCGCCTGTCTGCCCTCCTCACAGCCCACCACTGCGCACTCCTCCCAGGGCTCAAGGCATCGCCAAGAGAGTGCATGTGGAGGGGACAGAAGGACCCAGCACTCCCTCTCCTCTCAACCGTCCTCGTCCTCGCTTGGTTTCTGTTTCCTGAGCTGGCTGTTCTCCTAATATTCCAACCACCCTTGGCCAGGCTCCACTGGTCTCTTTTCTTCCACTATCTTAAATGTCTTGTCATAGGATCTGAGGATCTTTCTCTCTCTCTCTTTCTCTCTCTCTCTCCCTCTCTCTCTCTCTCTCTCTCTCTCTCTCTCTCTCTTTCTTTCTCCCCCCTTAAGAAAGCCCATTTCCCACAAGGCACCCACTATAAGCTCCAAGGTGGAGCTGACCCAGATCTGCATCTTCACCTCTGACCTCTCGCTGACCTCTCATTGAACGCTAAGTCCACTAGTCATAACTGCCCCCCCCACAGTACATCCAAAACAAAATTCATTCTCTTCTCCCTCAGACTCTAGTCCATCTTTCCCTTTTCATTAACCATGGGCACCTGGATTTCTTTTCCTTTACAATCTTTTGCTACTTGAAGCATGGTCCAAACGCCGCGGTATGGCCGGGCAGGGGGCAGGCGGTTTAGAAACGCAGCCTGAGCCAGGCACTTTAACAAGAGAGCAGGGCGGCCAAGATTTAGTCAAATTTAGAAGTGCACATTTACAGCCTGGATGCCACCGTTCCTCCTTCTACTTAACATTATGTTAACAGGTGCCGGTCCAGAGGCCCCCCATCCCGACAGCTAGCTCTGCAGGGCCCAGGACTCCCCTCTGCCCCGTTGCTGCTCTGGCTTTCATCTTAGAGAAAGTGCTGGAAGGAGGATGCCGGGCTGATAGACTTCTTACTGTTTTAAGAAATCCTTACCTGTCCCCTCAGTCCCTCTTGCCTGTACCCTTGGAGGACTGTGAAGGGCACCCAGGTTACCCCCTTGTAAAAAAAAAGAGAGAGAGAGAAAGGGAGGGAGGGAAATGATTTGGGGTTTCCAAAATGAGAAGCCCACGTGTCTGAAAAAGTCAGCGGACATCTGTCCAGGACGCTGTGCAGAGTACCGGGCACCCACTCAGTCTTATCAGGACTTTAAATCTCTCTGAGCCTCAGTTTCTCGATGTATAAGATAAGGAGATAATAGAAACTCCTTTAAAATGTTTCCAGAAGGACTACAAGTGGTAAAACATGTAAAATATGCCCTCCACATGGAAGGTTATCAAATATACACTGAATGTTAAGAAAGGAAGTTATTTAACATATCAGAGCCTCAGTTTAACTGAAATGTACAATGAAGAACACAGTACCAAGGCCACGAAATGTCACCTCCCAGCTCTTCTCTCTCACCACCTCGCTCAGACCCCACGCGTGCCCGCACACGTGCGCGCACCCACAGCGGCACCCACACACGTGCCCTCGCACGCCTCATACCCGCGCAGGGGCACACGCACACGTGCCCTCTGCACCGCCTCCTGCTTCCCTGATTCTTTCACAGGGTCGCTGCTCTCCCGCCTGCCCCCCCACCCCAGCCCTCCTTCCACACGGAACACAGTGATCATTCCAAAACACAAGCCTGAATGTTTCCCTCCTGCTTGCAAGCCTCACACCATAGCCTAGCCAAACCCACTCTGCATCCCCAAAGGCGCTGCACGGTGTCAGGCCAGGGTCCATTTTCTCTGTGAAAAATCCTCGGCTCCAAACAATGAATTCCTACTTGTCAAGACTCGACTTAAACTTAAACGTGGCCTCCTCTGGCTTTCCCTGCTGTGACCTGACAGAGGTAGCTCCTCCCTGAGGCCCTGAGGCCCCACAGCAAGGGATGCAAAGCTCTGAGGTCACCCTGTCCTCCTCCCCTGAGGCTGTGAGGGCTCCGCCTGGGCAAGGCCCACCGTCCCGGGCAGTGTGTTCTCAGTGTCCACCCTCCCAAAGCCGGGAGCACGGTGGGTGCCCGGTACTTGCCAGCTGTAAGTGCTGTGCCCCGGAGCCCGCGAGGAATACTCCAGGCCAGCCCCAGCCCCACCCTCCACCCCGGAACCAATCACAGTCACAGGAGCCCCCTCCCCCGTTTCACCAGGACCACGTAGCCTCCTGTTCCGGGCGGCAAACCCAGGCACTAGGACACTCTAGGCCTTGTCCCCTGAGTAGGACCTGCAGAGTTGGAGAGAGAATCCCCAGGATCATATTTGCAAGAGGCCAACTCCCGTGCCCGCAGCACTGCGCCCAGACCGCCCGGTCCAGCCCCCAGGCCGCGCCTCCTTGCGGCTCTCACACACATTTCCCTTCCACTTCCTTCAAAGCAGAAAAACAACCACCCTTTCCAAAAGGCTGGAATGTTGGGAGTTGCTTGCCCAGAAACAAAGATCCAGATTTCCTTTCCCAGCGGAGAGATTTCTCCAGACTGGGCATCACCACGTGGACAGTGCACCCCGGGCCCCCCAGGACGGCAGGCCAGACCGAGATGCCCTACGAGTGCCTGCGTCACAGGGGCCCTGTGGACCAGGACACGTGGAAGGGGCCGAGTCAGATGTGAGAGGAAGCGAGTTTCGCCGCCCCGAGCACCGATGCCTGAGGGTGAGGCCGCACTGTCCCTCACCCTCCGCCGGAACACACGCCATCTTGGCAGATGCCACAGGCGCGCCCAGTTTCCGCCAGTTCAGGGAAAGCTGGCCGCAGACAGGTACAGGGCAGGGAGCCTGGGGAGGCTGGAAATAGGAGATTGACTGGGCCTCGGCCCTCAAATACCAATGAAATCTGCCCTGGGCCGGGTCCCAGTGCGGGTCTGAAGGAATCAAACTTGCCCTAGAGAAGTTGGCCTCTCTTTGGAGGCAGGGCAGAAGGGCCCACAGGTGGAAAATAAAGACATTGACCAAGCAGGATGTAACCAAGAGCTAAACCGGGTGGCACGGACATGAGCTGCTCTGCAACTTCAGAGAAGAAATGGAAGGGGCTGTGTGGACAGGAGTGGTGGGGAAGGTTCATGAAGGGGCACCTGGAAGGATGGATGGGCAAGGTGGGGAGGGCGTTTCAGAAGGGGAACAGCTCATGCAAAGGCACAAAGTGTGATCTCGCATGGTACGTCTGTAGCAAAGACATGGGTTTCTGTTCATTACATTGGAGATGGCTTATTCTGACTGATGATTCACTTTCAAAACTGTCCTGCCAGGGCTCCATGCTGCCCAGGAACCTGAGCGGGTTAAGCCGACTTCCTGCCCAGCCATGCAAATGAACCACAGAGCAAAGCCAAACCACTGGGAGCTAGTCACATGAGGAGAGGAAAGTCAGCTTGAGAACAAGGGCTCTCTCCTTCTTAAAAATCTAAAGAGGAAACCTTGTCCTTCCAATCTCTCTGCAACTTTGCCATCTGTGCTTAAAAACATCAATGTTAGTGGGAGAGAGAGCTGCAGAGAACAGGAGAGAGCTGCTCAAAGATTTGTCAGTCATGAAAGATTAGGGTGTACTCAGCATGTCTCTCTGCAGAGCAGGAAGGACGCTGGCTGATCCATCACAACCCAGATAAGCCCCTGGTCCTGAAGAAGGGGTGTGCCAGAATTTGGGGAGGCTTCATAAGGATTTCCCCCTCTCTAACATTCTGTGACAGGCAGCATTCTGGAAAAAGGGAGTGCTGTGTGCCAAAGGAGAGCCCCGCTGCTTGGCCCAAACCTGGTAACATGGACAGGATGGTCTTCTCCGAAGATCGGATTGGAAAAAGACACCAAGGGCTCCAAAGAGGAAGACAGGGAGCAGTTGTTAGTTTGCTTGTTTGGATGTTTGTTAGAGGGGAGGTGATCTGGGCAGGACTGAAGGAGCCAAGGGCCATAGAGGAGGCTGCGTCCCATGGTCCTGTCCAGACCCTCCCATCCCCTCGGAGTTCAGAGCTCTAGTCCTCTCCCTCCTGGCATGCAAGCTTTGCAGGCCAGTAACTAAGCTTATGAGTATGTTCTCAGAGAGGTAAAACAGAGACAGTGTGGGACCTCATGAGTTCAGCTCTGAGCAAATTTTGGAGGTGAGATCCCCCAGTTAAAATGCCTAGCACCTGAATAAATGGGTCTTCATTAATAAATAAATAAATCATGGGAGTTCAATACTGGAGAAAAGGACTTTTTTCATTGTGGTAAGATACATGTAACACAAAATTTACCATTTTAACCATTTTTAAGAGGACAATTCAGCAGCAGTAAGCACATTCACACTGTTGTGCAAACACCACCATCATCCATCAGCAGAACTCTTTTCATCTTGTAAAACCAAACTCTGTGTCCACTAAGTGATAACTCCCCAACCCCCGTCTCCCCAGCCTTTAGTCCCTACCTCAGTAACTGTCCAGCCCTATTCTCCCATGTGTCTCGATGCATTTGCCTATTTTAGGATCCTCATATAAGTAGATTCTACAACATTTGTCTTTTTGTGTCTTTCTTTCAATTAGCATAATGCCTTCAAGGTTCATGCCTGTTATAGCAATGATGAGAAATTCCTTTTCAAGGTCTTTACTATTCTATTGTACATACACTGTTGACCCTTGAACACACTGGGGCTCAGGGTGCTGACCCTCTGCACAGTAAAAAAAATCCATGTTTAGGGGCATCTGCATGGCTCAGTCAGTTAAGCATCTGACCTTTGATCTCTGCTCAGGTCTTGATCTCAGCATGGTGAGGTCAAACCCTGCGTTGGGCTCCATCTTGGTGTGGAGCCTACTTTAAAAAAATTTTTTTTCAATTTTTTTAAATCTGCATATAACTTTACTGCCCCAAAACTTAACTACAAATCGTCTACTGGTGGCCAGAAGACTTACTGGGAGAGAATAATCCCAGTATAATAATCCCATTGAGAATAATCAATGAACACATATGTTGTATATGTACTATGTACTATATTATTACAATAAAGTAAGCTAGAGGAAAAAATATTAAGAAAGTCATAGGAGAAACTATGTTTACAGTACTGCACCATATTTATTTTTCAAACTGCATATAAGCAGACCCATTAAGTTCAAACTCATGTTCTGGGGTCAACTGGATACAACATTTTGATTATCCACGCATCTGTCAATGGACATCTGAATTTCTTTCACTTTTTGGCAACTGTGAATAATGCCACTATAAATACAGTTGTACAAATATCTATTTGAGTCCCTGTTTTCAATTCTTTGGGGTGTAGACATAGACAAGTAATTGCTGAAGCATATGGTAATCATTTCTTTAACTTTTTAAGGAACTGCCATACTACTTTCCACTATGGCTGCACCACTGCCTTCCCATCAGCAAGGCACAAGGGTTCTGGTTTCTCCACATCCTCACTAATACTTGTGTCTGTTGTTTCCATTGTAGCCATCCTAATGGGTGTGAGCTGGTATCTCTGTGTGGTTTAGCTTTTCATTTCCCTGACGATGAGGGATGTTTAAGATTGTTTCATGTGCTTGTTGGCCTCTTACATGGAAAATACAAATTCCTGGGAGCGCCTGGGTGGCTCAGTTGGTTAAAGCATCTGCCTTCAGCTCAGGTCATGATCTCAGGGTCCTGGGATCAAGCCCCACATCGAGCTCCCTGCTCAGTGTGGAGCCTGCTTCTGTCTCACACTCGCCTCTGTGCTCTCTCTCTCTCTCTCTCTAATAAATAAATAAAGTCTTTATAAAAAAAGAAAGAAAGCGGGCGCCTGGGTGGCTCAGTGGGTTAAGCCTCTGCCTTCGGCTCAGGTCATGATCTCAGGGTCCTGGGATCGAGGCCCGCATCAGGCTTTCTGCTCAGCAGGGAGCCTGCTTCCTCCTCTCTCTCTGCCTGCCTCTCTGCCTACTTGTGATCTCTCTCTCTGTCAAACAAATAAATTAAATATTAAAAAAAAAAAGAAAGAAAGAAAATATGAATTTCTGAATTGTCAGCACATAGGTGGTAAAGCCATGAGTGTTGCCCACTGCAATTTTCCCACCCAATATTCATCTCTTCTCTTGCTTTCTTATTAATATTGCCAGTTTGTTGTTGTTGTTTTCAGATCTACACTGTGCCCAGCTAGACTATTCACTTCCCATGACACTCTCATAGCTAGAAGACCTGGTTCTGAAACAGGAGTTCTGGAGGGAATCAGAAAATTCTGATGAAATGTAACACATTCAGTCAACATCTTCCTTTTGCCACTTTCCCATCTTTTTTGTCAGACCTGGAATGAAGATGTGATGCCTGAAGATGTGGCAGCCCTATTGTGTTAGAGAGAAAAGAGCCATGTGTGAAGGCTGGCAAAGCAGGCATGTAAAAGTCAGCCCTGGACTGATGGCCTACCCCCACACTCCCTGTTCTCTGAGAAGGATGAGCCCGCTGCTTCTATCAGCCACCATTTTTTGGGTTTCTATCACATGCAGGCAAATGCAATCCTAATTGACCTAAGCCAGGAGTGGATCCACTCAGGTTAGTGTACAGAGGAAAGAAGACAAGAGAGGGTGCCCTGGGGATTGCTGGGAGAAGACAGAAGGCAGCAGAGGAGTCACCCTGAGCAGGGACTGGTGAGGAGTAATGAAATGAATGTTTTAGATATGAGGTTATGAAGAAATAAACCCACAATTATATGGTCCATTGCTCTTTGACAAAGGACACAAGAATATGCAATGGGAAGAAGTCTCTCCAACAAATAATGTTGGGAAACTGGACAGCTACATGCAAAAGCATGAAACTAAACCACTTTCTTACATCATACACAAAATAAATTCAAAATGGATTGAGGATGTAAATGTGAGACCTGAAACCATAAACATCCTAGAAGAGGGCACAGGCAGTCATTTCTCTGACATCAGCTGTAGCAACATTTTTAGAAATGTCTCCTGAGACAAGGGAAACAAAAGCAAAAATAAACTATTGGGATGACATCAAAACAAAAAGCTTCTGCACAGCAAAGGAAACAATCAACAAAACTAAAAGACAACCACTGAACGGGAGAAGATATTTGAAACGGATATATCTGATAAGGGATTAATATCCAAAATATATGAAGAATTTATATAACTCAACACCAAAAAAAACCCCCACAATCCAATTAAAAATGGGCAGAAGACATGAATAGACATTTTTCCAAAGAAGACCTATAGAGGGCCAATAGACACATGAAACGATGCTCAACATCACTCATCATCAGGGAGATGCAAATCAAAACCACAATGAGGGACACCTGACTGGCTCAGTCAGCAGAGCATGCAACTCTTGATCATGGGGTTGTAAGTTCAAGCCCCACACTGAGTATAGAGATTACTTAACAATAAAATCTGGGGGCACCTGGCTGGCTCAGTCGGTTAAGCATCAGCCTTCAGCTCAGGTCATTCTCCCAGGGTCCTGAATGAGAACCGTGTCCTGCTCTCTGCTCAGCAGGGAGCCTGCTTCTCGCTCTCCCTCTACCTGCTGCTCCCCCTGTTTGTGCTCTCTTTCTGTCAAATAAACTCTCAAAAAATAAAATAAAATCTTACACACACACACACACACACACACACACACAGTGCCCTGGGTGGCTCAGTTGGTTCAGTGTTCAAGTCTTGATTTCAGCTCAGGTCATGAGCTCATGGTTGTGAGAATAAGCCCTGTGTTGGGCTCCGCACTCAGCAGGGAGTCTACTTGAAATTCTCTCTCTCCCTCTCTCTGCCCCTACACCTGCTCAAGCACACACACATGTGCTCACTCTCCCTCTCAAATAAATAAATCTTTTTGAAAAGCACACACACAATGAGATACCACCTCAAATCTGTCAGAATGGCTAAAATAAAAAATCCAGGAAATAATAAACGTTAAAATGGGGATGTGGAGAAAAAGGAACCCTTACACACTATTGGTGGGAATGCAAACTGGTGAAGCCATTACGAAAAACAGTATGGAGGTTCCTCAACAAATTAAAAATACAATTACCACATGATCAAGTAATCATCCTACTGGGCATTTACCTAAAGAATATGAAAACACTAATTTGCAAAGATATATATGTACCCCTATGTTTATTGCAGCATTATCTACAGTAGCCAACAATGGAAGCAGCCCAAATGTCCATCGATAGATGAACAGATAAAGAAGATGTTGTGTGTGTGTATTTGTGTGTCTACACATATTATATTTGTATTTATATACAAAATGGAATATTATTCAGCCATGAAAAAGAGAATGAAATCTTGCCATTTACAAAATGGATGGACCTAGAGCGTATAATGATAAGTGAAATAAGCCAGTCAGAGAAAGACAAATACTGTATGATTTCACTCGTATGTGGAACTTAAGAAACAAAACGAAGGAAAAATGAAGAGACAAACCAAGAAACATACTTTTAAATCTAGAGAACAGACTGATGGTTAGCAGAGGGGAGGTGGAGGGAGGATGGGGCAGATAGGTGATGGGGATTAAGAGTACACTTACTGTGATGAGCACCAAGTCGTGTATAAAAGGGTTGAATCACTACATCGTACCCATGAAACTAATATAACACTGTGTGTTAACTGTCCTGGAATTAAGTGTCTAAAAAATAAAAATAAAAATAAATAAATAAATAAATAAACATGAAGTTATGATAGCAAATGAAAGAAGGAAAGAAAGAACATCAGTAAGTTAGAAGTTGAAGAAACATCCAGTAACGGAAGCACTGGGAAGCATGAATTCAACAGAAATGAGATCCCAGGGGTCTCAGAGGCGTTCAGGTCAAGGACTGACTAGGAGGAAAGGGATAGAGTGTGAGGAGTCCAAGGAGGTATTTTTAAAGATGAGAGACACGCAAAATGCTGGTGGTTGGTGCCCAAAGACAGGCAGAGGCTGACAGTTCAGAAGAAAGAGGAACCTGCTAAGTGTCTCCTTTTGGGGGGTTAGTAACAGAATCCTCCAGCTTTCAACCAGGCTCTGGTTTCCCAGGACAGTCATGTCTCCCCGCCTCCCATACAGCTAGGTCTGGTCGTCTGACCTATTTGAGCGAGTGCGGTATCACCCAACCTACAAGTGACATTTCAGGGTTATTTCCTTAAAGACACTTGCTCTGCACATCTCTCTCTTCCTATTTGCTAGGGAATTGCAGTAGCTACTTTGGACCCAAGACATCACTCACAGGGCTTGGCAGAATTGGCCACCTGGCCTGGGTTCCTGGATGATCTTGACCTCGTAGAATAGGGCCTCCACCCACCCACCCGAACTTGCCCACGTACCTCTGCAACAGAATGTGAGGCAGTAAAAACTTCTGTCTTAGTTGAGCCTCTACATCAGGAACTCTGTGAGCACTGCCTGCTTCCTAATACAGATGGCAGAAAAGTCGAGGAGTAAATGAGGTCCTGTGTGAATGGATTCAAGTTAGGTTTACAAATTTAAATGTATTCAATTTAAATTTCACCTTTTATTTGGAGATGACATCCTTCCTAAGTTTTTTTTATTGACAGTAAAGGAGCATGAGAAAGCTTTCTAGGGTGGGGAAGCCCTTCCATACCCTGATGGTGGAAATTAGTACACAATTATTCAGAGTGATCAAAAGTCCTCAAATTTATATAAACAAATACTAGAGAACATGAAAAAAAAAGTCCTCAAATTTTAAATGGATGAACTGCATTGTACACAAACAACACTGTGATTAAAAAAAATCATTACAATGAAAAAGTGCTCCTTCTTTTATAAAAATATTACGGAAAGTGAAAATTGGTTATCGTTTCTCAAGATGTACTTTGGGGAAAAAAAGGAAGCAATTTATGTGGATTCTGAAATATTTTTTCAAAAATATCAGGGCTAAAAAATGGACAAGCCTGAGAGCCCCTGCATTCGTTATCTATAGCTGTCTAATAAATTACTCAAAAATTTAGCAGTTTAGAGTTATAAACACTTATTATTTCACAGTTCTTGTGAGCGGAGACTGTGGATGGCCTTCCCTGGGTCCTCTGGCTCAGAGGCTCTCAATCCACACGTCCGCCGTCTCATCCGAAGGCTCGACTGAGGGAGACTTTGCTTCCAGGCTGACTCACAGGGCTGTTGGCTGGACTCAGTTCCTCTCAGGCTCCGGGACTGAGGAAATCTGTTCCTTGATTTATGAGCCTCTCGGGGGGGAAGCTCACAACATGGCGGCCTGCTTCTAGGGGAACACGTAAGTGAAGGAGCAAGAGAGGACAAGACAGAACTACAGACTTTCTAAAGCCTGCCTCCCACAGCCATCCATCTGGACATGGGGGAGCCAGGAGTGGCAAGAAGGCAAGTCTCCTCCAGCATGACGGGAGAAAGGCAGGTGCTGCTGCTCCTACGAGTGGAGTGACGTGTGGCTAAGTTATGTTATGTCGGGTAGTTATGTTGCTGGAAGCTGAGGGGGATGGATTACCAGTTCTATCTTCTCCCAGAATTAGGGCAGCTGCCAAGAAGAGGGCAAGCGGTACCATAGGAGGTTGAAGGGAAACGAGGGCTTTAAAATAGCTGGTGGGGGGACAGGGGGACAGACATGATCTCAGAACAGTGTGGGGCTCCAACTGGGACCTGAGCCTGGAGGCGGTCCACTCCAGAGAAGCAGCAGTCCATACTGAAATCCACTTCTGAGGCCAATTTGCCTTTTTCTGAGAAAACCACCTGTGTGCAGCCAAGGCCCATCTGTGAGCCCAAGGGGACATGGGCAGCCACCAGGAATATGAATGTGGATGTTCTGGGCAAACATGAGTTTCCTGGGTGATGAGGGGCCAGACTTGTGACGTTCTCCACACCCAGATACAGGCCCTGCAGGGCCCACCCTGTAGGGGCCCCCGAGCCGGTGGGGCTGTTGTCTCTCTCCCGAACTGGATGAGCAGCCTCTCTGTCAGATGTCCTGGGAAAGGCAGATCCTCGCACAGGAAATGAGAGGATAGGAGTCCCAAGCTGCAGTGAAAAGGCATTTCCCCTTCGCTCAGGGCCTGGGGACAAAGTAAGTTCTGTCCCAGAGGTGAATTCAAGTCCCCACTCTCCCTCCTGCTTGAAGGCCTGGGTGCAGTGAGGAGAGACAGGGCCCAGCCTTGGGAGGAAAGAGGATGCCATTACAACGCTGCGGGGAGGCCCGTGCTCCCGCAGACGGCCTGGTGGCCCTAAAGCGTCCCCACATCTGGTGGGGGGATTGGCAGGACACTCTGCATCTCACAGCCGTCTGCTTGTCCAGGCCTCCAGGACCGCCCTCTTCAAAACCTCAGCCTGATCTCAGCTGCACTGCTGGGCATGAAGAGAAAAGCTTCACCACTCCTCTGGGGGGGTTGCAGGAAACAGAGCCATGTCCAGTGTCGTGGGCCAGGGCAGCCTCATACTGGTGTGATGTGGAGGCGGAGCCAGGACTACCAAGATGGCTCTTCTTTTTTTTTTTTTTTTTTTTTTTTTTTTTTTTTTTTTAAAGATTTTATTTATTTATTTGACAGAGAGAAACACAGCGAGAGAGGGAACACAAGCAGGGGGAGTGAGAGAGGGGGAAGCAGGCTTCCCGCCGAGCAGGGAGCCCGATGTGGGGCTCGATCCCGGGTCTCCGGGACCGTGACCTGAGCCGAAGGCAGTCGCTCAACCAACTGAGCCACCCAGGCGCCCCCAAGATGGCTCTTCTACAATGGTGCACTAAGTGAGGCTCAGGAGAGGCGAGGCTCGCTATAGGGGTGGAGGCCAGGGGCCTCGTGGGCAGTGGGCTGTGAGATTGACTGAACCCTGGTTTCTCTCCAGTAGGAAACTGCTTCAGGTCACACAATACTGGTCAAACAACGGCAAGCCGATCAGGCATTTTGGGGATCAAGGCCAAGGCATGGTTGGCCCATTTGTCCCTACCAGTGGGTGCGGCTGGCACTCCCTGCCTGCATCTCCTAGCCCAGCTCCTCCCGGGTCAGATCAGCTGTCCCCCAGACCTCCACCAAGCCGGCTCCTTCAAGCCCACCAGGAAGAGGAGCCCACAAGCTGGTTGCCTTCGAGACTGCACACCCGTCCTTCTCTCCCCCAGGGTACTTACTGCTCGCTGAGCCAGAAGCAAGCATTTGAATAAGCAGATCCAGCTCCCAAATCGGGGCAGAAACCCTGCTCACCTTGGACCCTTCTGGACACAGGAGGCACCATTTGAGGCTCCATTTTCTTTTCCAACTAATGAACTCTTGAACTGGGCGCGAAGAGGCAAGACTTTTACAAGGAGTCGCTCATAATATTTCAACAGAGCAACTAGCATTTAGATCATGTGAAGACAGTAAAGTTAATTAATGTATACCAGGGATAGTTTCATTTGATAGTGAAGGAGGACCCCCCCAAAAATCCATACAATCTCCATCAGAAGGGGCTCAACAGATCAGCACCAAATCAAAAGGAGTTTTTTTGTTTCTCTTCTTTATCTAAATCACGTAATTACCCCTTCCTTCTTTCTCATAAAAAAAAAGTCCTTGCTTTCCTCACCTGAGATTCTGGTTACCTCAGAATCGGTGCTCCCCACACTGCATTCCTGAGATCGCAAATAAAGGCCTGCATTCTTTATCAGTGTTGCCTCGTTTTCTCCGTTAATTAGACAGCGATGCTCTGGTCACACCACAGCCGAGGACACCGAGGCACACGGCGCACTTGCCTTGGGGACACCACCATTCTTTTCTGGTCCCCACTGGGCTGTGGACTGAAAAGTCAGCCCAGCCTGGCTGACTGTGCTCCCTGTGCCAAATGGGGTGGCAGCCAAGGACAAAACAGGAATGAGAGAATAATTTTAAGGAGAAAGATATTTACAGTTAGATTTCATTTTCTTGCTTTCAACACCTGGGTAGAAAGCCCCAGAAAACTGCAATTTACCGCCAAGTGGCAAAAGCGCAACCTTCTGGCTGGAAGAGGTCGTTGTGGCAGCTTCCCGAATTCTCTTCTCAAAACCAGCTTCCTAGGGATTTAATAATGGGGGGCACGAAATGGGCTTTAGCCAGCAACAAGTAGGAAAGAGAGAAGGCGTGGGGCTTTGCACCACTGTAGGGGGCGCTTCGCGTGTAAATGCACCAGCACGTAATTTAACCCACGCACCTGAGTGGTCACCCACCAGCCGGAGCCCACTTCTCTGCTGCTCGTCTTTCCCCTGGAAGCCAGGACTCCAGGCCCGGCTCAGCCAGGCAACAGCCATTTCCGGGATGCAGTCAAGCCGGCAGAAAGAAACCACAGAAATCTAGAGGACAGACAGAAACCCAGGTTTCAGCAGAGGGGCCTGTGGCCTGCAGACACCAGCTCGTTTACCCCTGCCCTGACCCTGAGGCAGGATGGCCGCCTCTTGCAGGTGGATATGTGTGTGTTCAGAGCACTTTGGGGGGATTTTCTGAGCTAGGAGTGGGTGCAAAGCAATACGGCGCTTGCCCTGTCCCTGCAGCGGATTGGGGCTGCTAAGAAGCGGTCCTTGCGACCACCGGCCCTTTGGAGTCTCCACACGCCCCCTTGTGGTCACTGGGCGCCGCTGCGGCTTCTGTGGCTCGGCCCCAATGCCGGCAGTCCCGGCCACACCCCGGGGTGCGAGAGACAAAAGTTTGTGGCCGGACCGGAGGCCCCGTCAGCCGCCCTCCCGGAGGCAGGTCTGGGCCGCCTCAGCATCTTCCGCTCGGCCGGGTGCATCTGGGGCTCCTGGCACAGGTGACGGCGGCGGCGGCGGCGGCGGCGGCGGCCACGTGGGAGGAGCCGCCGGGCGACCTCTCCCCTCCCCTCCTGAACCCCAAACCCGGCCGGCCGGCGCCCGCAGGGCCTGAGAAGTGCCTGACGCCCGGCGGCTTCTCCCCCAGTTTTACGGGAGGAGCGAAGGGAGGCCGCGGAGGGTGTCCGCAGCAAGCGGGGACGGGGGCTCCGAGGGGGCTCTGAAGGGGCTCCGAGAGTGCCCAGGCCGCAGCGCGCATGGCTCCCCGGGGCGGCCCGGCGGTTCCGCTCCACCAGGGCTCCGGACGCACCACGCCCCGGTAGGGCCGGCGTGCTGCGCCCCTCAGGGAGAGAAAGGACAAAAAGAGGAAGAAAGGGCCTTGCCTGGTGGCCGCAGGTCTCCTTCCTCCTGACAGCTGCGGGACAGTGCCCGCTGTGAGCTAGGCCGGGGACGCACTGCCCCCTGGTGGCCTCCAGCCGTCACGGCAACTGTCTTCGTCCGGGGCGCCCTTCTGTTTTCCCCCAGGGAGCTTTATACGGTCCTCCTCCTCCAAAGCCTGTCTTCCCCCACAACTCCCGTCACGCCTCCTTGGGGGTGGTACTAGAGGGTCACAATAACAGCATAAAATAGCACTTTTCTGGTCCAACCCCAACTGCAGAATTGTGGATACTGTGGACCCGGACACCTTCCAACCAATGAGTTCAACAAATCCAAGATAGTCTGGGCCATTCTGTGACATAAGGTGACCCTTTCTCTGAGCATTGCACTCCCTCTCTTCCCAGTACTCGGTTCTGCCCTCTAACACGGATAAAGCTCTGCTGCTCTGTACCCCCTCAGCTCAAAGCTGCCCTTTCCCTCACCCCAAGTGACTTTCCTTTGGGCCCCCAGGCAAATAGCCTGGGCAGTATTATTTCACCGTCCCCAGTGGTTCCCAGATTAGAATCTCAAAACTAAAAATCCTTGCTATGTAGGCAAGGTGCCTTTCTTTTAACACTTTAAACCAACAGTACTCTCGGATACTGTTTTTGTTTTTGTTTTTGTTTTTCGGATACTGGTTTTGACAGAGAAAGTGTTAATTGGTTATGAAGAGGGAAAACAGAATGAGGACATCTGGATTTGAGCCCTGGTGGTCCCCAACCAACTCTGATTCTGGAGGTCTCTTCGCACCTGTTAAAATGGCAATCAGTGAGGATAGAAGCCTGGAATAGGGGCACCTGGGTGGCTCAGTTGGTTGGGCGACTGCCTTCGGCTCAGGTCATGATCCTGGAGACCCGGGATCAAGTCCCACATCGGGCTCCCTGCTCGGCAGGAGGCCTGCTTCTCCCTCTCTCACTCCCCCTGCTTGTGTTCCCTCTCTGGCTGTGTTTCTCTCTGTCAAATAAATAAAATCTTTTAAAAAAAGAAGCCTGGAATAGTAGAACCGCTGGTGTTCAGGTGGGGTGGTGTTCAGGAATGCGGGTACCTGGAGAAGAAGGTGGACATCATAGTGTCGTTTCAGTCTCACCCACTCCAGGCACTGAGCCCTGTGGTACATGGAGGGTCTGGAACTTTGGGGAGACTGGGGAAGAGCTCATGAAGCCAGGCATGCTGGCCCTGAGGAGGGGGAGCAACAGGCACCGCCGACATCCAATGCAGACCTGGCAGAAGACGTGAATGGATTTGTTCCCCAAAACGTAAGAACTTGTGAGGACTTTCAGAAATGCCTGTCATTCGGGGTGGTGGGGGACACTGAGAGACCCTGAGGTTGAAGAAATAAAGCTAACGGGTTGACTGCAGATTGGTTGTCCCAGGAGACATAGTCGGGGCTCATCCAGATCACTGGGATCCTGGTGCTGTGCACCCCAATGGCATGCACTCTGGCACTCTTGGGATAGAACCAGTTTATTCATTAGGGAAACACGGGATGAGACATCAGTTAGAGAAATCTGTTGCTCATGGTTGGATATGGATCCTCAGTGCTCCGTGCTGGCTTTGGAGACCCCAGAAGGCAGTGACGAGGCAACAACTAAAGAGACCCCTACAGGCTGCTGAGCCTCTCAACAGGTCTAGAGACATGCCCAGATACTCAGGAGGGAGAAAAATGCAAACAGTGTTACCCAAGCTTGCAGAGATTCCTGATCACTCCACCTTCCTAGAAAAAGGATGCCTGAAAGCACTCTTTTTAAGTTCCTTGTATCATATCTTAAGTTTCTAGAAGGACTGAGTCTTCCTGGAGACTGTGGGGAGCAAACAAGTGTCTGATGTGCCAGAATCTGGGACCTTCTAGAGGAAGGGGCATGTAAGCTGGATCCAGCAGTTCCTGAGGCCCGCCAGGTCCACCCTGCCTTTCCAGGGACATGATCCAATAAATCTGCTTTTGTGCTTCAGGGCAAGAGAGTAGGATTTGGATTTTTCTTCA
Source organism: Spilogale gracilis (assembly GCA_004023965.1). Taxonomy (NCBI): domain Eukaryota; kingdom Metazoa; phylum Chordata; class Mammalia; order Carnivora; family Mephitidae; genus Spilogale; species Spilogale gracilis. Next base: position 25,336 of record PITA01012087.1, on the reverse strand, counting down.
CTTATAACCAAATGAGTCCTCTTATGAGAGCTGGTTAAGACTTCACAAATGATTGGCTATGGGCTAACAAGAGGGTGACATCTCAGGCAATGGCAATGTGAAGTGTGACTGATTGGGTGGGGGACCCAGTGCTCCTAAGAGAGATGAAGAAATTAGATAGTGGGAGTACAGGTCTGTGCTTCTGAATGCTCAGTGGAGGCTGGTCCAGGAGACTTTAGATCCCGGAAGGTCTGTCCTACACTTTCATACGGCAGATCACTCTCTCTTCCAATCACTAAGCACGTTTCACCCTTAGACTTCAGATCTCAGTACTTAACACTTAATCTTGAAGTGTCCTGGGGGCCCTAAAAAAACCCACACACAATAATGAAATCCTATCCAAGTCCAAATGGCATGAACTAGCTACACACACGGAGGCCCCTGTGGCTTGAGGATTATTAAATATGAAGTATGTTTGTCAGGAAAAACCTTTGTTTATATACACAGAAGCATCGCCATGGTAGCCCTACTCGCTTTGCTCTGCAGCAGAGAGGCCTCCCAGCCAAACTCCCGCCTCCTTTTTCGCTGCTAGCCTACATTTTTAAAAAACATCCCCAGCCAAAATTCCATGATCTGCCTGCTTGGTTTCCAGGCTCAGAAAATATCATTTTAAAAGTGCTGGGGAACCAGTCGAAACACTGCCAGAACTTCTAAATGAAAGCTCATTTCGCACACACACAGTCTCACACACAAAGACACATTTTGTTGGCCAACTACAGTATGCTTTTCCTTTTTTATGCAACCCAAGTTTCCTTGGGCCCCACAGGCCTGCCGAGCCAATGAAGTAACCTCAACATATGGCCAGCAACAACCCGCACTGGCCCTGGCTTTGTCCCCCACTTGCTCCCGGGGTCTGGCCTCCACAGAAATGTTGCTGAGAAGGGGCGCCGTGTGCCCTGGACAGACGGACCCACGGCTAGACACAGCAGCGCAGCCTGTCTCTGCAGGGGTCTCTGCGATGCCCCCTATCGCCTCTACACGGGCTACTCGGCAGCCAGGCCATTTCGTGTTGCACAGCGAAGCTCTGGAGAAGCCCTTCTTTTCCCTCGGGTTCTGCTCAGTGAATGCACCCGAAACCAGACTGCTGTACTCACTGCCTCAGGCGGAAGATGCCCCTGCTACCCAAGGGCTGGTCTGGGAGCAGCTAAGCTCCTAGTCATCCTCTCTAATCCACAGGAGGCTACACAGGCTTCCCCACACAGGTTTCCAGGAGGGCCTAGCCCATCCGTTCAGGCATGCCCAAACACATCTGGCCCACTCATACCCGAGTGGGGATCCCTCATCCATCCAAGGCCGGCCATTAGTGAATGCAGCAGCGACAGCCACCCTCTCCTCTACCGCCTGAGGGTCCAGGCTCAAGCACTGGGGAAAGGGCTGCTCTGTTCCAAAGAGAAAATTGACATCAGATCATTTTCCAACAGCTTTTCCCACTTCTTAACATTTGCCACATTGCAGTCTACATTCCAGTTTCCAAAAGGACAGGAGCATTAATAATATAAGAGAAAGAAATAAAATTAACTGGAATCAAGAAGTTTATTAATTTTCAAGCATGCAACATATGGCTGAGCACCAAGTATGGCTTTGATCCAAATGTTCTCCTTGAGATACCAGGGAAACCAGACCTGCACAGATAAAATGTTAATTTTATAACAATAAATCAAGTTAAAGTTATTGACTAAGTTTGGTCAAATTTTGGGTTTCTTTTTACTTTTCCTTTTTTTTTTTTTTTTTAACTTGGCTTGCTATAGTTTTTACTTACTTTTCAAAGTTCTTAATATAGAATATGCAGTACTTTCTCTCTTGACTACCTACTTCCCATTCACATTTTTGGTAAGCTCCACCTTCCATATGCTACATATATTACATATGTTACACATATTACAGGATTAAAAGTCCTTTCGTACACATTCTCTCAAGTAATAAGTGTTTAAGAGCTTCAAGGACCCAGTCCGTCCTCAGCTCAGGCTTCAATTCACACATTTCCAACTCAACCCAGCGGAGGTGGGAGCCAAAAATGACTTTTAGAGAACGGCAAATTGGCCTACCCTGGTGTGTTTCAATCCAGGCATCACACCAAGAAAATGATGCCTCTGCTTAGTTTCAGCACCGATCGAGGAGCAGGAGGAGCAGCTGAATAACTTTTTTGCATAAATCAGGCCTTTTCCATCATTACTTTCTTCAAATCATGGTAAATATTTGAAATATATTAATGATTTGATACCAATTCCAATGTGTTTGGGGGTTGGAGGGTTCCCCACACCACCAAGAAATTAATTTTTTAAAAGATGTTACTTATTAATTTGAGAGAAAGAGAGAGAAAGCACAAGATGGCAGAGGGTGGGAGGGAGAAGCCGACTTCCGCTGAACAAGGAGCCCAAGACAGGGCTCCATCCCAGGACTCCAAGATCACAACCTGAGTGAAAGGCAGACACTGAACCGACTGAGCCACCCAGGGGCCCCTGCAATCGACTCAGTTCTGATGCTATCTGCCCAGAGACAGGCGGCACCAGACTCCACAGGGAACGGCTCGGGCCCGCAGGACTGACCCACTTCACGTGGCAGTCGCGAGCCCAAGGTCAGGCGGTCGCCCGTGCTTCTGAGCCGACGGGCTGTACATCAGAGGTTCCCACAACCCCTCCTTGCGTTTACTTAGTTTGCTAGACAAGCTCACAGAACTCAGGAAACCCATATGCTCACTAGATAGCTGGTTTATGACAGACGATGTTCAAGGATATGAATCCACAACCAGCTGAAGCGATCTGTACATAGGGTGAGTAAGGGGCCCGCGGCTTTCCTGGCCTCTCTGGGCATGCCACCCTCCCTGCACCTCCCTGGGTGCACCACCCAGAAGGCCTCCGAACCCCATCCTTTGTGTTTTTATGGAGCTTCATCACAAAGTCACCATTAATTCATCAGCCATGGTGACTGGCTCAGCCTCCACTCCCTCTCCCCTCCCTGGAAATCAAGGGGTAGAACTCAAAGTTCCAATCATCTAAGCACATGGTTGTTTCCCCTGAAAACCAGCCCCTATCCTTAGTGATGGGCGAGGCTTTCCAAAAGTCACCTCAATAACATAACAAATGACATTTTTAGGAGACTTATCACTTAGGAAATTCCAAGAATTTTAGGAGCTCTATACCAGAAACTGGACGAACAACCAAATATATGTGTCTTATTATAAACCACAGTACTACAATATGCAAGGTACTTTTCCTGTTCTTATTTCACACAGAGTCATATCTGCAGGGCACACTGGGCTCCTTCCCATACCATGGCCCAAACAATAGACTTAAGTGGGTTGGCCCATGAATATAAAAAGAAAAACAGCTGCTGAACATTGTAATGAGGATAAATCTAAATGAACACTGTATAAAACAGTAAGTTCTTATGAGGTTAAGCAAAAATATAATTAAAACATGCTAAAAATGACATGTTAACATATATTAGGAGAGAAATAAAGTTAAAATTTCTTCAAGTCCTTCCATAGTCTGCAAGAACAACAACATAGGTTAGCTTTAGGAACTGATGCGTAATAAATGAATATTGTAATTTCTACAGTAACCCCCAAACAAACAAAAGCAAACTATAACATCCAAAAAAATAGAACCGAAAAAAATGGGATAATAAAAAAATATTTAATCCAAGAAGAGAGAGAAAGAGAGGGGGGAGAGAGAACCCAAACAAGACTGGCAGGTGAAAAAAAAAAGCACAAAATAAAATGATGGATATGAACTTAAGGTTTGTTTTTAAATGTAAATTAACTAAATGCTCTATTGAAAAGACAAACTTTTCAAATTGGATTTTAAAAACTCAAATAACATGTTGTTTACAAGAGTTTAGATCTAAAACTCTAGGGTATGAAAAGGTTGAAAATCAAAAGATGAAAAATATGTATCATGTAAATATTAACCAGAAGAAAGTTGGTGTGACTATATTACTAGGTGACAAGCTGAATTTTATTTTGTTTTTTTTTAAAGATGTGCTTATTTATTTTAGAGAGACAGAGAGGAGAGCAGAGGGGAGGGGCAGAGGGAGAGGGAGAGAGAGAGTCCCCAAGCAGATTCCCTGCTAAGCACAGAGCCTGATGCAGGACTCAATCTCATGACCCTGAGATCACAACCTGAGCTGAAACCAAGAGTCGGTCTCTTAACCATCTGAGCCACCCAGGTACCTCCACAAGCTGGAATTGTAAAATAAAAGTTTATAACTAGAGGATAAACATGGTTCTCTCATAAGAAAAAATTTCAATTCATCAACAGCTTTAAATGTACATACATCTCATTATAGCATCGAAATACATAAAGCAAACATATGAGACAAAATCTACAAAGCAGTTGTATGAGAAAGAGTGAGAGAATTCCACCATTGTAGATGTTAACACGCCTATCTAAGGAACTGAATGAAGAAGCAAACAAAACTACGGACAAGGGTCGAGAACATCTGACCAACACAACTGACAAACGACCATGATGGGCCTCCTGAATACCATTCCACCAACAGCACAGTACACACGCTAAATTCAAGCACACACAAAACACTTGAAATAAACTGACCATGCACCAGACTAAAAGCAAATATTTGAGAAATTAAAGTAATTCAGAGCATGTTCTCTGACCATGTTGAGATACCAGTAACAAAATGGTAACTAGAATGGTATGTTTGAAAATTAAGAAACATGTCTATAATCAATGAGTCGAAGAACTCACAATGGAAATTAGAATATATCTCACACTGAATAACCCAAGTATTAACACATCACAACATAGAGCAATTTGGAGAGGGAAATTTAAAGCCTAAAATGCCAGACTGTTAGGAAGGCAACATAACCCACTTCATTAACATATTAAAGGAGAAAAATACCGTGATGGCAGTTAAAGCTTTCGATAAAACCTAAGTGGCCATATTAGATTTAAAGACAAACTTTTAGCAAACTAAGGAAAGGAAAAATAAAAAACAAAAACAAAACAAAACAAAAAACTTCCTTAACTTGATCAAGGGTGTCTACAAAAATCTACAGCAAATCGAATACCTAACAGTAAAATGCTGAAACTTTCCTTTGACATTAGAAATACAAACAAGGAAGTTCCATTACCATTTCTATTCAAATTGTACTGGATGTCCTGGGCAGCAGAGTAAGGCAAAAAAATGTTTTCATGTGTAAGGATTAGTAGGGAAGGAACAAACGTGGTATTATTCACAGGTAACATAATAGTACACATAGAAAATAGCCACTAGAAATAAGCATATTTAGGGGCACCTGGGTGGCTCAGTTGGTTAAGCGACTGCTTTCGGCTCAGGTCATGATCCCGGAGACCAGGGATCGAGCCCCACATCAGGCTGCCTGTTCGGCAGGAAGCCTGCTTCTCCCTCTCTCACTCCCTCTGCTTGTGTTCCCTCTCTAGCTCTGTTTCTCCCTGTTAAATAAATAAATAAAATCTTTAAAAAAAAAAGAAAGAAGCGTATTTAGCAAAGTTGCAGCAAACTGAAGTGTACAGAATTTTACTGTATTTTCTATACCATCAGAAAAAGTTACTCTAGAAAATGCAAATTTTTTAACTTTTTATTTTTTTGTACTTTTTAAAAAATAACATTTATAAGAACAGCAGTCATCAAGTACCCAGCTTTGAATACAACAAAAGATGTGCAAGTCCTCTGAATCTGTTTCCTTGTGGCTGCTGTAATGATTTACTACAAATTTGGTGATTTAAAACAGCAGAGATTTTTCTCTTACAGTTCCGAAGGCCAGATGATCAAAATCGGTATCATGGAGTTGAAATCAACGTGTTGGTAGGAACACTCCCCCTGGAGACTCCAGGGAAAAATCCATTTCTTGGCTCTTCAGCTTCCGGTGGCTGTACCCTTCCGAAATCCGCCTCTGTGGTCAAAATTCCAGACGGGTTCTTCTGCCTCAAATCTCTCTCCCACTTAGAGCAATAGTCTTGATAAATTTGATTCTGTCACTTGCCATTTTTTTCTCTCACTGAGGATTGCGCGTTTGTGATTTTGCATTTTGAGCTTGTTTCTTGGAATACTCAGGGGAAGGCTTTGAGGCTTATAGTGAAAGTTCATTCCCCAGAACATTCAGGTTTCTTTCTGCCAGGTGCCTGGGGGCTCCATCAACCCAGGGTCACTGTGAATAGCCTCTCAGGTTGAGGATTTTTAGGACAAACACGTAGGGCCAACATCTGACACAAAACCTGCCTGGGGTCTAGCTGTGGTAGGGAATTCCCATGGGAGACGCACTCCCCATCCACCACAACCAGCGCTGTGGCCAGCCTTTTCCCTCGTCACAACCCTCTCTGACATACTTCCTGGGTTACTCTTTGGCCAGGAATGTTTTCCATTTTGCGGACTTCCCCTCTTTCTTCAGACTGTGACTTTGTCTCCTGGCTCCCAAGTGCAGCCCATGAGCACTGAAAGGATCTAGCCTCCAGGAGAGCAACAGATGCCCCCACCCCACCCCAGGGATTGCCATCAGCTTCAGTACGTCCTCCAAGTAATGTTTGCTTACTTCTTTGGAGAATTTTTTTTTTAATTTTTATTTATTTATTTGACAGAGAGAAACACAGCCAGAGAGGGAACATAAGCAGGAGGAGTGAGAGAGGGAGAAGCAGGCTTCCCGCGGAGCAGGGAGCCCGATGTGGGACTCGATCCCGGCTCTCCAGGATCATGACCTGAGTCGAAGGCAGTCACTTAACCAACTGAGCCACCCAAGCGCCCCCTGAGTTTTCTTTTGCCTTTTCTATCCAGCATTTTTCTATCTCGGGAATTTCCTCATGCTATCTCTACAATATTGCCAGAAATTCCTGCTACCTTTCTGCACACAAGGGCCCCCAATTTAGGTGTAAGATGGAGAAGGGAGGGAGGGTCCCAACCTAGCTAAAAGAGAAACAAAAAGTTCTGGCCAAGAGTCATAATGACTCGGATGCTTGCTGAGGGCAAAGGGAACACAAAATGGACAATGGAAGAGAAAATATACATTTTTGTGTGTACCTGTATAGATTTACATAAACTACGTACTCTTGACTAGTGTACAGATGAGGGCTTAGTATGCTATCTTTTCTTGATATTCATTTATATAATCAACTTTGTCCCATCCCCCAATGATTCTACTTAAGACTATATGAACTTTAAAAAATATATTTTATTTGTGAGAGACAGCACAAGCGGGGAGGGGGCCAGGGGTGAGGGAGAAGCAGACTCCCCACTGAGCAGGGAGCACAATGTGGGGCTTGATCCCAGGACCCTGGGATCATGACCTAAGCCGAAGGCAGAGACTTAACTGACTGAGCCACCCAGGCACCCCAGACTATATGACTTTTACATGAAAAGGGATCGTGACTACTAAGGGAGAAAAGTGAACATAACATAGGAAAAAAATTGTGAAATATATCTTCTTTTCTTGGGAAGAGGTGTGTATTTCAAGAAGAATAGTTGCAGCATGTCAAGCAGAGCCACAATATTCTTCTTGTTCTTCTCTGGACATTTAAATATGGATACAAGCGTGAGTAGAGATGCTAGGTAATCCGAAGGGTGAACTGCACTGGACAATATCTTCCACAGGATACTTAGCCACAGAGATCCACTTAGATTTCACCAGTGAGAGCCACTTGCACAGAATTTGGAAGAGAAATAGAAGTATTCTCCAGCGGTAAACTGCCAGTAGTTTAATAGGCCTCAGGCAGCTAATGTGGGATTTGCCAGCAGCTTCCAGGCATCTTTCTGGGAGTGACCCACCTGGTGCTACAGCAGCGAGACCCCCAACAGTAGTGGCTCCTTGCAATTCCTACCCTGGTGGATGGCACGGTGGTCTTCCTCCCTCCCTCCCCTGCCTTTTCCCAGGCCTACTAATGGCAGTGTAAGCCCAAGTCGCCATGTTAAATTCTTTCTTACTAGAAACGCCAGTCAGTAGTGACTTATGATTTCTTGATCAAACTCTAACTCAGCAAGGCACTGAAAGAAAAAATAAGAAATAAAAATGCTATTCAGAGTGTAACTTAAGGTCAGCAAGCATTTTATTAAGGAACTCCAATGGCAAAGTCATTGTGCTTAGGCAATGAGAAATGTGTGTCATTTAAAAGCAGAGCCCATTTGTCCACAAGTGCTTCTCATATGATCTACAGACCGAGAGTACATAGGATACTGGGCACAAGGTAAGAAGGGAATAGCAAGAACTGACGGTTGCGTTTTGTGAAGGGCTGTCCATTTAAATAGTGATCCAACTTTTGAGGCATTCTATTTGGGCATAAGCCAAGCCACGACAGATTCTTGAATTTAAAAAATAATTTAAGGGGCATCTGGCTGGCTCAGTTGGTGGAGCATGCAACTCTTGATCTCAGGGTCATGAGTTCAAGTCCCACCTGAGGTGTAGAGATTACTTAAAAATAAAATCTTTAAAAATAAATAATTAAAAAATAATCTAAAAATCAGCCTTATCTTCTGATATGATGCCAACATTCTCAAGAGCTGCCCTTTCTTACTTTCAGGATATCAAGCCCAGAGGAACTGAGGATCATTAACATAGGAATGTCACCCTTCAGGAAGGCCAAGTTGAGGAGAACAATGTGTCTATAGGTCATGTAGCTTTTGTCTCTTCTGGGGAACTCCCTCACTCCTGGAACCAGGCAGTCACAAGCAAATTACACAAATATGTCGCTGCTGAAAAAATAACTCAAAGCACTTAAGTTATTAATGCTGTATCAGTAAAGTCAATTCTGCTTTCGAAGGCCACCTCACTTCAAACATAAAAACAACAACACAAAAATCCTATTAAAACGTTTTAAAATTAATTCGTTTCTTTCAAACAATGAAATAATTTGAACTTCAGTTAACAACACATGGGTCCAAGTTAAAAACCAAGAACATGAGATAAAAATCTTACAAGGATTTCCCACAGTTCCTAGGTTTCTACATAGCAGCAGTAAAAGTAAATTCAATATTGGGTTTACATTGTATTCAAAGGATAAATACCAAATTAGCAAAGTAAGAGATAAAAGTCAAAGCAAATAGGCTAATATTTCAAAACAACTCTATGTACAAAGCAAATGGGGGGGGGGGCAAGCCCCCATGAATCAAAACTGGCTACCTGCATTAAAGTCCACCAGAAATCTGAAGTTACTATTTCCCTTGCCTGACAACTACCAGCCTTCATGGTCTCAGATACTCTCCATCCCACTAGGGGCACAGTTTGAAGATCAGGCTTTCTATCTCACACTGAACTTGACACAGAAAATCCATGACTGAGGACGCCACAGTGGCATCCATGAGGACAAGAGTGTCACCTGAAAGGGGCTGTTGGCAGAAACAAACTGTAGTGACCCCGATACACAGAGACCTTTGCAGCCAGGAAGTTGTAGGACAACCTAAAATTAATGGACAGCCAGCTTTGAATATCACGAATTAAAGGGCACCTGGGTGGCTCAGTTGGTCAAGCAACTGCCTTCGGCTCAGGTCATGATCCTGGAGACCCGGGATCGAGTCCCACATCGGGCTTCCTGCTTGACGGGAAGCCTGCTTCTCCCTCTCTCACTCTCCCTGCTTCTGTTCCCTCTCTAGCTGTGTTTCGCTCTGTCAAATAAATAAATAAAACCTTAAAAAAAAAAAAATCTCATGAATTAAGAATGTATTATTAGCTAAGAACCATGGGGTCATTTGCCTTTTAGGTATAATGAATCTAGAATTCTCCATGAGTACCCTGGCAATTCTCCTTCTAAGACCTCACCGTATTTACCTCCATTTTGGAACAAATAAAGCTGAGTGATAGAGGCAAAAATGAACTCCGAAAGAACCCCCCCACCCCAGGTGTGCAAAAGCTGTGATTTCCAGGATACACCTTACTAGACTCTGGTTTTTAAATTGTTGGATGCTTCTAAATCACTCAGTAAACTGCAGACACTAAAAGCAAATGAAAAACATGCCAAGAGCTTTCATCCTAATAGGTATAAATAGTCTTTTTAATCTTACACAGAGGTAGACTGATAAGTGAGTGGAAGGAAAGAACTATAATTCTATCCAAAAAGCATTTCTCTAATTGTTTACAAGCTCCATTTTTTATTCCATATTTTCAAATGTACATCCATACTTGATTTTCAAAAATTTCTTGAAAAATGAAAAGGAAAATATGGCTACATAACAGCATTAGGAGAAATACATTATGAGAAAACACATGAACCTTGGAATTTGAGTCAATAAATCATGTTAGTATGAAGTTCCAAAATGTGGCCTTCAATCTTGGAAATAACCTCTTGAACACATGCTAACCAAAAAGAAAATAATGAATGTATCTTCTTATACACATACTTTTAGGGAAGGGATCAGCTGGTTGAATAACCTGTAAGCTGGCAACCTGTCTGTATGTTATTACAAGATTAGTTTATAGCTCCAGGATGTTTACGCTAATAAAGTTTCTACATCATTTTTTTTCCTACAACATTTTGTAAAATGAAAGAGAACTATTTTCCTTCAGATTAATGAGAGAAACTTAACTCTTACTTCTTTTCTTCATCCAAAAAAATTAATTTCATTTTCTTAAATGCCACTCCAAAGAAAAACAGGTCTCTAAATTTTTAGGGAAATTATTTCATCTGTGTTACTTACTTTAGTAAGTACTCAGTAAATACTTCTAGCCGATTGAGGAGAATTTAAAGATAACTGTTTAAAAAAGTAAAGCTGGATTTTATGCCAAAATGTGGCCTATGGAAAAAGTGACCCACGCTGTGTGGCAGCCCCAGGCTTCACTGCAGAGCAACACAGAGACTGAGATGAGAGACTGGGCTCAGTCCTCCGGGAAGGCAAAACAGCATCGCTATTCATTCCAACTACCCTGGCGTAACTCTGTCTCCTGCAGAACACAGTGAGTGCTGTAAGCACTGGGGACAGAGATTTTCGCTTGCTGTTTATAAAAGAATCCTGTAAAAGGAATCTTTGTTCTATAATTAACAGACTGCCAGATACTACAGAAACCTTAGAGCACATGCTGTCTTGCTATAGCAACTATCAATTCACTTATGCAAAGCTGATGATCACTGTATACACTAGAAATTCGCTACAAACAACACAATCTCGCAAAAAAATTTTAAAAGACTTGAGAAGGTATACAACATCAGAAAAAGTAGAACCTTTGTTTTAGCTAATGATCCTTTCGAAAAACAATTGGCAAGTTAGATTGGAGACATGAAACTTTTGATTATATTTATCTAAACACCTCTTCTTTTAAAAAGCAATAGTAATGAATTAACTTCTAACATCAGAAAAGTTTACTAACAACTAAACACTGGCTACATTCTTAGTGCAATACAATCTTCAACATCTACAAACATGTATACACTTCAAATATTGGCAAATTGCCTCAAAATGCAGTTCTAAGTTTTGGTAATTTATTCACAGTTCAAGGTTAGAGTTACTGGACTTACAAGACATGAGGAAGAAATGACCCAATGGCTCGGTAAACTACACATTTATCCTAACAGAAAACCAATACAAAGCAAATATTCTAATATCTCCAGCTCCCAAGCAGTATAATTTAAACATATACCAAAAGTTTTATTTAAGCGAGAGAGAGAGAGAGAGAGAGAGAAAAGACATTAAAAAAACACACACACACACAAACAAAAAGTCAACCACAGAACATTTAAAAAGCTAACAGGATCATTTCTGTATCCATTCTGAGTACCATAAGAAAGGTAATTCAAGAATTTCCTGTAACATCTCATTAGCCATTATTTATGGTAGATTCCATAACAGTAATACCAAGCTGTTACAGACTTACGAGTTAATACAGCATAACTTTATAATTGCTAGTCAACTACGATTTCCAGTTTAACCCTGGAAATTACTCGTTCAGAGCAAATGCTACCAGTCCTATTGGTTGTCATGTCACAGATCTGAAGATATGGTTAAACTCATCAAGCTAGGAAGATACTAATACATTAATAATCCTTAAATATTGTGAGAAAAAACTGATGTGTTAATTCTTCTATACTTGAGATCCTAACATGAAGAACAAAGAAAGTAATCTGAAGTATGTTTTCATGAAGAAGACACTCTATCTGGTTAGTCTGGTAGACAAAACCCACTGAATATGTGGGCATAAGGCTAAAATACCTTCCTTTACCATTCCTTCCATTTCTTTGGCCCTCACAAATTCCATGTGAGTTATGATTCTTTTTCAACATTTTTCAATGACATTGTGCTTTTTAGAAAAATCACTTAAGTTATCACATACAATAGTTAACATAGTCTTTCCCTTTTATTGCTATAGTATATCTTAAGTTGTTAGACAGATAAAACACTGACTCCAAAGGACTTCTTAAAATATGTTTGTAAAAGCAAACATTTCAGCTGGTCTTCTTTCTTTGAAGACAATATAAATCAGTGCCAAATAAACATTACCAAGGAGCTTAAAAAAGGGGGGGGGGGCTTCTTTTCCTCCTGTCCTCATGATCAGGCCAAGAGATCTGTACTCATGAGGATAAAACGGTATCGTCTTAGAAACAACTTGCCACAAAACTAAGAGAGAAAATCTGTGTTAGCTCTCTTAGCCTCCAGCCACACCTGCACGCCGCCCTGTGTCTGCCCTCCTTGAGTAGTATGGATGCTTGCTTCTTTCTCCCTTGTGCATTTTGCCTTTGCCATTCCTTAGGGTACCGGACAGATGGTCTATGCAGCCTGTGGTAACAACACACTCTACAAAATGCATCTTCCACCTCTTTTGAACATTATATGCCTCTAAATTGGGACCATTATTTAACAACCCAGCTCACCTCCACCTTTCCACTCCCTCCCCCTTTGCCTTGCAATGATGTCGGTCTTCACCAGTGAGAAGTATGCCTGGGGACAAGCCGACTTTGCTTTCAACAAGATGTCCTTTCCAGTTCCTGGCACAGTGACTTGCCCATAACAGGATGCTGACACAATTACAGCACACTAAAAACAGTGAGCGCTAATTTTCCTCTTCCCATTTATTCCTATGGCACAGAGAATTAAAAAAAGACAAAGCCAACTGACTGTAAAGTAACCATCATTTACTAAGCCACGTGTGAGATGTTGTGCATGACCCCAGCCTAAAAAGGGCTCATGGCTGAGGTAAGGAACTCTACGTTACATGTGATGAATTTAAACTTTAAATGTATTACAAGAAAAAACTTTTTATATAAAGGACTCCTTTTGTAGAATACCTTTCTTGAAAAAGCAGATTTTCTTACCTACTAACATCACATTGGTTTTCACTAGGCATGCACACTTATTAGTGATTTGCCTCATTAGAATATCTTTTTTTGTGTTCCTAATTAATACATAAAAGCATTTAAAAATCACTGCATGAAATAAAGTAAGAAGCAAGAAGGGACAAGAAAGAAAAACCATATTTATTTGGGAAATATCACTTCTTTGTTCTTTAATATCAACCTTTGATATCCAGTTCAGAACTTATCCTAGCTTGAAGTGTGTGTATGTGTATGTGTGTGAGAGAGAGAGACAGAGAGACAGACATAGAGGAAAAGAAAAACAGAAATTGAAAACCCATAGTTGATTTCACATATTTGTTCACTTAGAATGCCAACTTAAACTTCAAACCATTAAGAAATGCTACAAGCCCATACAAATCAGACATAAAATACTAATTTAACAAAAGAAATGACACTATACACATACTAAAACTAGCAGGCCTAAGCAAAATAATCTCAGAAACAATTAAAATAGATAAATATAGCTATAGTAGCTATATATATATGACGTAAATAGTAACCTTATTTTATTTTTAAAAAACAACCAGGCTTCTAGTCTCCATCTAGAACAGTCCTTCCGAAGGACCTCAAATATGCAAAGTATTTTTCTAACCCTAACACATAAGCAGAATTCTATGCTCCCCTTGCAGCAATAACTATTAGAAAATCTTAACCTCACCAACAAGTTAAAACACAGAAAAAAGAAAAAGCCTGAATTTACTTAAATAATTATGCTAAATATTTTAAGCTTCACAATTTAAAAGCAAAAACTTTAAAAAGAGGACTTCACCAAAACACAAACACACTGCCCTACAACCCCCAAGATTTGGCCAAAAAGCCCTGTAAAGAAATGATTACTCAAACCACGTTGGGTGTCAAACTAATATTCTACTCTATTTTAACCTAAATTGTTAATTTCCATTTCTGGCATAAACCAGCGGAAGGCACCATGATATCACTTTACTTATTTGTATCTTCTTCATTCCTAAATATATTTCAGGGGTAGAACACAGACAACAGAGAAGGATACCTAGGAAATAATACTATATTTGATACAATTCTTTACTAGCATCAGTGTAAAGTATACGGCTTTCTCTAAGCCTAGCTCAGAATATACACTTACGTCAAATGATTAGTCAAAAGACTTGCAAATCTTCCAAGCTACAAAGAACTTCCAACTGACAGGCTGGTACGAGTTTTACCACAAGGCAGTAAAAAGCTAAAATTCACTGCAGGGAAGTTTTCCTCAGGACAAACATTAGAGAATTCTGCATACATCAGTACTGATTTAACCTCAGACACAGGACAGCAACTTCGTGTGGTGATTTCAAAGAACAAGATATTAAAATACACACACATACACACACCCATACACGAAACAAAAAACTACAGCTACAAAGAAATAAAAAATAGTTTTAGAAGATGGAAAAACTAGGAGTAGGACACCCCACGCAGAGGTCCCCCATCTTCACACACAAAAAATTGTTTGTTGTCAGTTGTCCAAAGCAGCTCAAAATTAAAGTTTTTACTATAAAATTGTGCAAATACTTGCTGTTAAGAGTGGAGAAAACCAATGTACCACCATACTCTAGCTTCCTACATTAACTCAAGCTCGACCTCCAGATAACAAGCAAAAGGTCTGAGACACTCAGGTTAACCTAACTTACATAGAAACCCCACCAAGAAAAAGCTTTCAGTTTTTAAGTTCTACGGTGTGATTTAAAAACAAAACATAAATTTCAAAACAAATCACAGCATCTTCTCTTCATACGTAAACTTAACAAAACCTTAATTAAATGTCCCAAGCATTAGCACACACAGTCACTGGCTTTAGAGATTACAATTAAATGTACTACACTTTCTTTAGGCTTAATGAACAGAAAAAAGGTAAAACAAAGGCCAATTATTCTAAAAACACACAGTCCTCCCAGATTGAAGTGAAGGGCCCAGAAATCCAATATCCAGCATCCTTTAAAGAAAATGAGAGTTGAATATCTTTGTAGTAACAATTCCAATATAAATTCCATTATTTAAACTCCCCCACATTACTGGAAAAATATGAGGTAATTTCACAAAAATCACAAATTGAGTGGAATAATTATAACCGATATATAAATAAGGATTTACTAAAAAAGGCTTCAAAGGGTGATATTTTAAATCAAGGTGTTAAATACAAAAGGTGTCTTGTGTTGCTCAATTGCCCAGAATTGCAGATGCTCCTTATTCTACAGTTACAGATTTGGCAAGGTTCCGCGGAAAATCAACCTGCAAAAGAAGCAATATTTGAAAGACTGTACAGACTGGGGGTGTAACTCTAAGCAAATTACTTTTGCATATAAAACCAGAAAACATGTTCCTCAACCATCTTAATTACAGACTATATTAGAAAACAAAGTCAAATAATGTATCTTAAAAAATCCTGAAATGCTGGGGCGCCTGGGTGGCTCAGTTGGTTGGGTGACTGCCTTCAGCTCAGGTCATGATCCCGGAGACCCGGGATCGAGTCCCACATCGGGCTCCCTGCTCGGCGGGAAGCCTGCTTCTCCCTCTCTCACTCCCCCTGCTTATGTTCCCTCTCTGGCTGTGTTTCTCTCTGTCAAATAAATAAAATATTAAAAAAAAAAAAAAAATCCTGAAATGAGAAAAAAGCATTCTAAAGGAGCCGGTTCAGCACAGGAAGTGCTCTGTGGTCCTCTATAAAAAGGGACAGCCCACTGGGAGGGTAATGGGCCTCAGGCAGCTAATGTGGGATTTGCCAGCAGCTTCCACGCATCTTTCTGGCAGTGGCCAGAGCAGTGGCTACAGCAGCCAAGACCCCAAAGAGTAGTGTCTCCTTGTAATTCCTACCCTGGCGGTTGACACAGTGGCCTCCCTCCTCTGCCTTTCCCCAGGCCTTCTAATGGCTGTGTAAGCCCTAAGTCCAATTCCCTACATTAAATCCTTTCTTAGTAGAAATGACAGTTGGTAGTAATTTATGAGTTGTGTGCAAGAGCAGGATGATGGGCTGTCACAATAACCAGGGGACTGGGGATGCAAAATCCTGCAATGTCTGGGGGCATTCCAAAGAACCGCCAGCCACCCCCCAAACAACAGAAAACACAACGGAGATTCTCCAAGGAGGTAATCTCCAATCACAGAGATAGGCTCCTAGGTTCCTTCAGGTTCTATGGGTAAAAACAAGTGATGATGTAACCTACGAACTGGGCCATGCAAATGTAATAGGTGACAGATAAATATCTGAAGGATTTCTCAAATGCTACTGCTAAAAATTTAGAAGAAAAACTAAGACTGAACCAGGTAAAAAGTGAGCTCAAGATTTCTTCAGGCGTCCATCACTTACATCATAGCCTCTCAGCACAGCAAGGTGGAAAGCCAGCAGCTGTAAGGGGATCACACTGAGAATGCCTTGCAAGCAGTCCACTGAGTGGGGCACCTTGATTGTTCTGTTCGTGTTCTTAATGGTCTCGGTATCTTCCTTATCACAAATCACCACTGGGCGTCCCTAGGAAAGACACAAACACACACACACACACACACTCGCTGGTAAACAAAGGCAAAACTGTTCCACGTGAATGTGCAAATTTTGCACTGCCCATATGCACGTGGCCTCACTGACTCACAATCTTACATGATAACTCAGACTGATATGACTCACAGCCAACAAAACAGAAACTTTGTGGGATTCAGTAATTTATTTAACCTCACACAACTGGAAAATACTGAGCTCAGTTACCAGCCAGTAATGTCTATGGCACTTTATATAAAAGCCAAATGATCTGAAGAAAATTCAGTAATGTAAAACCCAGTTTCACCTGAAATATACTTTTCAGAATACTAACTTAAAAAAAAAAAGAATACTAACTTAAAAGGGAGAAGCATACACTAAGAGAGAGGACAGGATCTGGAGACTAGGACCTCAGTTTTGGTCTTGGTTCTGCTTATTATGAGATCAGGAGCTGGGTGCCATCAAAACTCTTTGAGTATCTCAGATTCTTCAAATGCAAATCTCCACATGCTTTGTAAGCCTCCTACTGGGCACTGGTCTATCACTTTAAATGTCATAAAAGTCAAATAAGCTTTAGTGACCCAACTCTTACGACAAGCCCGGAATCCTCCCAGCAGCCCTTAACTTGCCTGCCTGGCAACCACCTGCTGAAGAGCGTTCTGACACTTGGCGTAAGTGTGATCTCTCATGATAATCATGATGACCGGCATCAACTTATCCACCAAAGCCAGAGGGCCGTGCTTCAATTCACCAGCAAGGATGCCTTCAGAGTGCATGTAAGTGATTTCTTTGATTTTCTAACAGGAAAGAACTAGATTAGTCTTCAGTCTGTCTTTCAAAAACCCATTCTTACGTAAATATTACATAAAACACCTGCTGTCTGAGGTCACTATTTATCCAAAGTATAAGGACCACTGACCTGTAAATGTAGGTTAATAGATCATTATTTCTAAACTATCAACAAGTAACTATCAACAAGTAAACTAGAAGTCTGTTTATTAAGTAACAAGAAGTTTTAAAACCACAAAAACGTTAGATTTTAGATGATCATGAATCTATTCCTATTACTCTGTAACAGTTCCTTTACTTGCCTCATGTTTACTTTAATGAAATCTCACACCTAGAGAACCTAATCTTTTATTTATTCACATTTGGACAATAAATTAACCCAAGTAACTAACTTGCTAAACCCAAATCATGGTGGTAAAATGTACTTCTCTTGATATTCACTTCTGAATTACGGATTGTGCCTTTCTCAAGATAACAAATCAGAGTGCATAAATACAGAGACATTTTCAAAAGTCCTACCTATTTCATTCGATCTAAAAGTATGACTATGTGCCCATTCCAGAGGATGCAATTATAAGTGAGAAGACTTACCAGCGCCCCTTCAAGACAAGTAGCGTAATGATAGCCACGACCCATTATCAAGACTGACTTCTGATGATAAAGCTCTGTTGCCAGTTTCTGAATTTCATCATCCATGCTCAGTACTTCCTTAATCAAATCTGTTAAGAAGTAACATTAACAACATCTATGACAAAAGCGCAATAAACTGAACCGATACAGTAACAAGATACTGGTAGCAACCAACAAAAGACCAGTGTTTCTGTTATTTCAGTGAAGGATTTTTAAACTCAAAGGTGCCAAAGTAGAAAGACCTTTTGGACTAAACAGCTATAAGCCACAGCTTCAAGGACAAGAAGAGACTTCACCCATTAGTTTCTCCCGGGGATAACGAGAATCTACTGTGAGATCTTCATACCAGGCAGTCGCTTCAATCCAAGCATGATCTCTTTGCGTCTCTCTTGCATGGAGATCCTGTCATCGCACATCATGAGGGCAAACATGACAAGGGATACAAACTGGCTAGTGTATGCCTGGAACACCACAGAAAAGCAGAATTAGTTGCATTTTAAGTGCTTGGAAGTTTTAATTAAAAAAAAAAAAAAAAAAAAACGATGAAAATGAAGAATTCCCTCCCATTGGTTTTATATATATATGGCCTGTTAAAAACAAAACAAAACAAAACAAAACAAAACAAAACAAAAAACAGTGTTAGGGCTCCTGGGTGGCTCAGTTGGTTAAGTGACTGCCTTTGGCTCAGGACATGATTCTGGAGTCCCAAGACCGTGGCCTTGCATCGGGCTTCTAGTTCAACAAGCAGTCTGCTTTTCCATCACACCCCGTACCCTCTCACACTCTCTCTCACTCTCTCAAATAAATAAAGTATTTAACAAAAAACAGAACTGTTAGTTAACAGCAAACTGAATTAGTACTTGAGAAATCTATCACTACTCTCCTTTTTTGAATCTGAACAACGACTTAAACTTTATTTCCAAATACAAAAGTTCCTTATAATACCCAGATGCTTACCAAATCCCTAAAACCCTCAGAAAGGAACAGAAACATGCAAAGGAAGGTGAGTAAAGTATAAATCTGCATGTGAATAACCAGATTAGGTGGTTTGGTTTTGTTTTTAAGATTTATTTATTTATTTATTTGACAGAGAGAAACACAGCCTGAGAGGGAACACAAGCAGGGGGACTGAGAGAGGGAGAAGCAAGGGGACTGAGAGAGGGAGAAGCAGGCTTCCTGGGGCACCTGGGTGGCTCAGTTGGTTAAGCGACTGCCTTCGGCTCAGGTCATGATCCCAGAGACCCGGGATCGAGTCCCACATCGGGCTCCTTGCTGGGCAGGAAGCCTGCTTCTCCACTCCCCCTGCTTGTGTTCCCTCTCTGGCTGTGTTTCTCTCTGTCAAATAAATAAAATCTTTAAAAAAAAAAAAAAAAAAAAAGCAGGCTCCCTGCTGAGCAGGGAGCTGGATACAGGGTTCATCCCGGAATTCTGGGATCATTACCTGAGCCGAAGGCAGTCACTTAACCAGCTGAGCCACCCAGGTGCCCTAGGTTTTTTTTATGTAAGTCAAAAGCAAAGCACAGAAGCACTTTCCCTGAGGTACTTGCACTGGTTTTGTTGTTTGGTTTTTTTTAATTGTTCTTTGATTTTTTTTTTTTTTGCACCTTTGCCCATTGCTTATTCCTCACTTCCATTTTCTTTTCCAGTTTGACTTAAAAAAATCTTTTTTAATCTCAGCTGTAGAAAAGTGGGTCGAAATAAGAATAATCATCATTCTTAAATGTAAAATTACATTTTAATAACTTTTTTAAAGATTTCATTTATTTATCTGACAGAGAGAAACAAGCTAGAGAGGGAACACAAGCAGTGGGAGTAAGAGAGGGAGAAGTAGGCCTCCTGCCGAACTGGGAGCCTGATGCGGGACTTGATCTTGGGACTTGATCTTGGGACTCTGGGACCATGACCCGAGCCAATGGCAGGAAGCCCAATGACTGAGCCACCCAGGCACCTCAATAACATGTTTTTAATAACATTTGTGAATACTGCCTTCTATTCTTTACTACCTTCTTTCTTTATGGTTAAGAAAATTAATTGGTAGATATAATTTTATAACTTGCTATATTCTTAATTTAATCACAAGCACTTTCCCAAGGAAGAATGCCTTTTTTCTTGCTTACTAAACCGGAACAGTTTTTCATCTCTTCAGGTGTCAGGTGGCTCATCTGTTAAAGGTACATTTACAAAATTCTCATGAGCATTAAATGAGACCAATGTAAAGCATTCAGCGTAATGCCTACCACACAGGCTCAAAACAAACTTTTACTGGTAAAAGCTTGAACTAAGAGACATTTATTTTCCTAGGCTAGAGAACCGTGAATGTTTTAAAATGTGCAGTCAACTACCAAGACTATTTTCATGCCCATTAGCTGTGTGAGAATGTGAGATGAGTGTTCCGCCACTTCCTCTTCAATACTGAAAACTGCCTTTTTTACAAATTGTTACCATTTGCCTGCTAGACAATGGTCTCTCGGTGCTACTTTATCACACATATCTTTTTTTTTTTTTTTTTAAGATTTTATTTATTTGACAGAGAGAAACACAGCCAGAGAGGGAACACAAGCAGGGGGAGTGAGAGAGGGAGAAGCAGGCTTCCCGCCGAGCAGGGAGTCCGACAGGGGACTCGATCCCCGGTCTCCGGGATCATGACCTGAGCCGAAGGCAGTCGCCCAACCAACTAAGCCACCCAGGCGCCCCTAACTATATGTTCTTTACTTGTTTCTGGACTTGGAATTTTGTAGGGTTTTGTTCGTTTTGAGTTGGTGTTAAGAAGGTCTTTACTAGGGGCGCCTACTGACTTGTAACATTTCCTGCAGTCTCAGCCCTCTGATACCCTAGAGATATGTTGCAGAACTGATTCCGTCCCACAGATCTGCCATTTCTTTACAAAACCATCTTCCCCATCCAGAAATACAGTATTTCTATCAATTTGTGGTAAAAACTTAGATGTCTAGTTTTCATCTATTCAACACTTGTGGACCATCTTATATATTGCTTGGTAAAGTTATTTTTAAAGAATTTTTATAGCTATTGAAAACAGAATCCTGCCTCCAAACATACCCCTCCCATATCTCTTCTAAGTAGCCACTGTCAGTTTATAGAGAGAAAATATTCTGTATGTATTTTATATAAAACACTGTATACAAATTCTTACACATTCTAAGAAAGTCTTTGCTACTCTTAAACTCTACAGATAGTTCATCATATCAACTGCAAATAAGAGAATCTTGTTTTATTCTTTCTTCTCTATTATTTGTCTCCTTCTGCTTTATTGGGTTTCCTTTTTATATATTTTTTTTTTTAAGATTTTATTTATTTATTTGACAGAGGGAAAGACAGCTAGAGAGGGAACACAGCAGGGGGAGCGAGAGAGGGAGAAGCAGGCTTCCCGCCGAGCAGGGAGCCCGATGTGGGACTCGATCCCGGGTCTCCAGGATCATGACCTGAGCCGAAGGCAGTGGCTTAACCAACTGAGCCACCCAGGCGCCCCTCCTTTTTATATTTTTTTTAAGATCTATTTATTTATGCGTATGTGAGAGAGACAGTGCACAAAAGGGAGGGTAGGGGCAGAAAGAGAGAGAGGGAGAAAATCTCAAGCAGAGTCCCCGTTGAGTGCAGAGCCCAAAGAAGGGCTCCATCTCAGGACCCTGAAATCATGACCTGAGCGGAGATCAGGAATTGGATGCTTAACCAACTGCACCACCAAAGTACTTCTGTACTAAGACTTTTTAACAGTAGTTCTGGTTTCTTTTTAATTCACCAGTCATTTAAAGAAACTAAGTTTTATGTTTCAGGCATTTGAGTTTGTTATTCATATTTTTATTATTAAATCACTAGGACAGCTGTGGTGTGGCCAGCTATAGTAGTATGTATAATTTTAACATTAAGAAATTTATTCTGGCTTTTCTTGTAGATCATAGGCTGAATTTCTATTACTCCTCTCTGGATAAGGAATCACTTTTGTTGTCATAATGTGGATAATGAGCCTCCCGTATAATAAAATCACAATCTGCTAATGTTCCTGATAGTTAAATGAGGATTCCCAACAGTTAAATGAGACTCCCTGCTTCGTGCTGAGCCTCCCGGTGGCCAGCTGCTCACATACTGCTCCACAGCTACCTACCCCTGTGCTACAATGTGGCCCATCAGCAGGCTTTTCCCCATAGCGCTGGCATGGATTTGCAGTCCCGTGTCCTTCAGGCTAACGAGCACATCAGTATTCTAAATTCCAGTCCCTTCCAGTCTACCTTTTCCTACTGCCACTTACTTCTCAATAAACCAATTAATCACAAAATCTGATCAGGATGGGGGAGAGACCCAGTATCTGGGAACCCTGGCATACCTAAACTGTTTCCAACTCAAACCAATCAGATGAGTTCCAGTTCCTCCAGCCCATGACTAAAGATGCGATTCTACAAAGTAATGTTTCCTTATTTGGACTTAAGAAATCTCAACCCTGGTTAGGTATAAATATTAAATAGAATAGCTTTAACACACAAATTTTTCCACTGCATTCCCAACACAGCTTAATTTCCAATTTCATGTTTTTCATTTCAACTATACGAGAAACCACTTATGAGGAAAGTAAGTTATACCTCACGCTTAGACTTGACTGAGGTTTGGAAGAATTCACCAGGAAAATGTTGACTCTGAACTTTTAAACTTGGTTTTACTTTATATTCAGCCAAGAAGTTGTATCAGTTTACTTTTTTTTTTTTTAAGATTTTATTTTATTTATTTGACAGAGAGAAACACAGCTAGAGAGGGAACACAAGCAGGGGGAGTGAGAGAGGGAGAAGCAGGTTTCCCACTGAGCACGAAGCCCCATGTGGGGCTCGATCCCAGGTCTCCGGGATCATGACCTGAGCCGAAAGCAGTCGCTTAACCAACTGAGCCACTCAGGTACTCCTGTATCAGTTTGCTTTTTAAAAAATCAACAAAAGGGGCGCCTGGGTGGCTCAGTTGGTTAAGTGACTGCCTTCGGCTCAGGTCATGATCCCGGAGATCTGGGATCGAGCCCCGCAACAGGCTCCCTGCTCGGCAGGAAGCCTGGTTCTCCCTCTCTCACTCCCCCTGCTTGTGTTCCCTCTCTGGCTGTGTTTCTTTCTGTCAAATAAATAAAATCTTAAAAAAAAAAAAAATCAACAAAAGTCAGTACTGTGGTTAAATTTTAAAACCTACAATAACATAAAATACTGCTAAATCTACACATTTATGCCCATCAGTTCCTACAGAAATACCAAATTGTATATGGTCTGATATTATGAGAAACTTATACTTCTATAGAAACTTAGAAACTCTCTAACCCTGACAGTTTTTCAGCCAAAGTAGGGGATTTATAATCAAGATTCAGAGTTCCTGGGCTAGGTCCATCTCAGCAGCAGGGATTAGGACCAATGATGAACTCTGATCACCTATTAACATATAAACTTACATTTACCAGGAGAAAATCAAACACTTGGAAGCTAAAGACGATCCTACTCAAGAATATGTGGATCAACCAAGAAATCAAAGAAGAACGGAAACACTTCATGGAAACCAATGAGAATGAAGATACATCGATCCAAAACCTATGGGATACAGCAAAGGCAGTACTAAGGGGGAAATTCATAGCCATCCAAGCCTCACTCAAAAAAATTGAAAAATCCTGAATACACCAACTCTCATTACACCTTAAAGAACTGGAAAATCAACAAAAAATTAAACCAACCCCCACACAAGGAGGGAAATAATAAGGATTAGAGCAGAGATGAATGAATCAGAAACTAGAGATACAGTAGAAAGCATCAACAAAACTAGAAGCTGGTTCTTTGAAAGAATCAATAAGATCGATAAACCATTGGCCAAACCCAAAAGAAATGGGAGAAGACCCAAATTAATAAAATCATGAATGAAAGGGGAGAGATCACGACTAACACCAAGGAAATAGAAACAATCATCAAAAATTACTATCAACAATTATATGCCAATATGTTTAACAACCTAGAAGAGATGGATACACACCTAGAAACCTATAAACTACCAAGACTGAAACAGGAAGACATTGACAATCTGAATAGACCTATATCTAGTAATGAGATTGAAGCAGTGATCAAAAACCTCCCCAAAAACAAGAGTCCAGGCCCAGACGGATTCCCTGGGGAATTCTACCAAACATTCAAAGAATAAAGAACACCTATTCTCCTGAAGCTCTTTCAAAAAATAGAAACGGAAGGAAAACTTCCAGACTCTTTCTATGAAGCCAGCAAATCCCCAAACCAGACAAAGACTCCATCAAAAAGGAGAACTTCAGACCAATATCGCTGATTTATACGGATGCCAAGATTCTCAACAAGATCCTTGCTAACAGGATCCAACAATACATTAAAAAGATTATCCACCATGACCAGGTGGGTTTTATCCCAGGGATGCAGGGGTCGTTTAACACTTGCAAAACAATCAACGTGATAGAACAAATCAATAAAAGAAGAGAGAAAAACCACATGGTACTCTCAATTGATGCAGAAAAGGCATTTGACAAAATAAAACATCCGTTCCTGATCAAAACCCTTCAAAGTATAGGGATAGAGGGAACATTTCTCAACCTCATAAAATCTATCTACAAAAAACTCACAGCGAATATCATCCTCAATGGGGAAAAACTGACAGCCTTTCCTCCGAGATCAGGAACAAGGCAAGGATGCCCACTCTCACCAGTACTGTTCAACATAGTGTTAGAAGTCCTAGCAACAGCAATCAGGCAACAGAAAGAAATAAAAGGTATTCGGATTGGCAAAGAGGAAGTCAAACTGTCTCTCTTTGCAGATGAGATGATACTCTATGTGGAAAACCCAAAAGACTCCACCCACAAACTACTAGAACTCATCCAACAATTTGGTAATGGGGCAGGATACAAAATCAATGCGCAGAAATCAGCTGCATTCTTATACACTAACAATGAAAAAATAGAAAGGAAAATCAGAGAATCGATTCCGTTTACTATAGCACCAAAAACTATAAGATACTTAGGAATAAACCTAACCAAAGAAGTCAAGGATCTGTACTCGAGGAACTACAGAACACTCATGAAAGAAATTGAAGAAGACACAAAAAGATGGAAGAGCATTCCATGCTCATGGATCGGAAGAATAAACATTGTCAAAATGTCTATACT